>JALXFT010000066.1:0-40646 GCA_023376895.1 Aspiorhynchus laticeps
ATAAAGAAATGTTATAGTTACACTATTTTTATAAGTGTATAGTTTTTTTAAGGAATTAATACTTTCATCAAGGAGGATGCAATAAATCGATGAAAAGGGTCAGTAAAGGTACTTATAATGTAACAATATTTCTATTTCAAATAAATCTGTTCTTTTAAATGTTCTAGTTGTCAAAGAATCTTAAACTCTTAATCTTAAAATCATCACTTTCCACACAAATAGTCATTAGCATAACTGTTTTCAACATTGATAATAAGAAGAAATATTTATTACAACTACGTATATTAGCGTATTATATTAACATATTAGATTATTTTAATATGGAATGGAGGAATGATGCTGAAAATTAATCTTTGCATCACAGGAATAAAATAGATTTGAAAATATATTAAAATAGAAAAGTTATTTTAAATTGTAATAACATTTCACAATTTTGCTGTTTTGGCTTTAAATAAATGTGAGCACTAGTGAGCATAAGAGGCTTTCTTCAGAAACATGAAAAAAAACAAAGTGGAGTCCCTAAACTTTTGCACACTAGTGTTTGTCATATGTAATGTATAATTTAAAAGATTCATTAATTTATTTACCACTAATTGTAAAGTGCTGTTTCTGATCAGGCATTGTATAGAATACCCAAAACAAGTCCAGTGGAGTTTGTATTCTGAAAGAGAATTGAATATTGCACAACTGCAGTAAAGATCGCTAAACATCTGAACCAAATACTGCAGCTACTCTTTGCAGTCCTCATTTGATGTCAATGCAGTATCGGTGTGTTGTTTTTGTAGAGTGTTTGCCAGTTTTACATCTCCACTTCTAAACCAGTATAGGAAATAAATGCCCATATGTTGCACAATATAAAATCCTACCTCTAAGAGTCTTAAACTCAACAAGCCATGATTTATAACTGACATGCATTTGATGAAAAGCTGGAACAAGGCTTAAATGCTGACATTCAAATTGCAGAATCTGAACTCTGTTAGTCCCTCCCTATAGGACCCACTTAAAGTGCAATGATAAAAATACAAAGGGATGTGTGTGTGTATATATATACAGGAACTGTTCAGCATCTCAAATTATGCTCTCAGGTATTGTATGATTACCCACAGTTCACAAAGCTCCGTGTTCATACCTAACATACATAACAAACTGATCGGAGTAGAAGAAACTGCTTTTTCACACTCATGCTAACGTGGTGCCTTCTAGTCCTGTTGTCTGTTGCCAGTAAAATGAAAATAGGCAACAGTTTTGCTAAATGCTTCTAAAGGCTATGTTTTGTCCTTTGCCGGCGAAAACAGCTAAATTGTTGTAAAGTAAATGTTATTAAATACAAGCTTAAGTTGTATTTAACCCAGAATATTCCATTAACATATCATGAACATAGATAATAAGAGCTAGAATCTATATTCAGATCCAGTGGAAAATGGATCATATGAAATATTGATGGTTTACTCATACTTTCTAGTACTGTCAGGTTAATATTTTCAGCCTGTATGCATAAATCAAGCATAGGGACATTTTATTCCATTTAATAGCTGCCCTTGTAGTACAAGAGTGCAAACAGCTAACATTTATGTAGTTTTTTGTTCTAATTTTTACTGTTGTTCCAAACCTGCATGACAAAAATTAGATGTTTTGCAGAACGTCCTGAACATAAAAAAATAAAAATAAAAATGTATACAGGTGCTGGTCATATAATTAGAATATCATCAAAAAGTTGATTTATTTCACTAATTCCATTCAAAAAGTGAAACTTGTATAATGTATACATTCATTCCACACAGACTGATATATTTCAAGTGTTTATTTCTTTTAATTTTGATGATTATAACTGACAACTAATGAAAACCCCAAATTCAGTATCTCAGAAAATTAGAATATTACTTAAGACCAATACAAAGAAAGGATTTTTAGAAATCTTGGCCAACTGAAAAGTATGAACATGAAAAGTATGAGCATGTACAGCACTCAATACTTAGTTGGGGCTCCTTTTGCCTGAATTACTGCAGCAATGCGGCGTGGCATGGAGTCGATCAGTCTGTGGCACTGCTCAGGTGTTATGAGAGCCCAGGTTGCTCTGATAGTGGCCTTCAGCTCTTCTGCATTGTTGGGTCTGGCATATCGCATCTTCCTCTTCACAATACCCCATAGATTTTCTATGGGGTTAAGGTCAGGCGAGTTTGCTGGCCAATTAAGAACAGGGATACCATGGTCCTTAAACCAGGTACTGGTAGCTTTGGCACTGTGTGCAGGTGCCAAGTCCTGTTGGAAAATGAAATCTGCATCTCCATAAAGTTGGTCAGCAGCAGGAAGCATGAAGTGCTCTAAAACTTTCTGGTATACGGCTGTGTTGACCTTGGACCTCAGAAAATACAGTGGACCAACACCAGCAGATGACATGGCACCCCAAACCATCACTGACTGTGGAAACTTTACACTGGACCTCAAGCAACGTGGATTCTGTGCCTCTCCTCTCTTCCTCCAGACACTGGGACCCTGATTTCCAAAGGAAATGCAAAATTTACTTTCATCAGAGAACATAACTTTGGACCACTCAGCACTTTTTTCTTCACTTGTTTTACATTTAAACAACAAAAGTCTGGAAAAAAATCTCTACCAGTGCAGTAAAACAAAATATGTTTATATTCAAGATGAGACTACACTCACAGTTCATTTATTTCAGTTAGTGTTAGCATGTTGCTGTGCTAATGACAGTAAATATATTCATAGCACACACACGCGCGCACACACGCGCACACACGCACATTTTTATTAGTATTAGTATTAATATTAGCATTAATATTAATATAATAATATTACTTTTAATAACTATAGATCTATAATAGAACATTTATTTATTAGTATGAATTACTATGTATTCTATACTAGATATTACTATATGTAAAATTCTAGTAATTTTAATAATACTAATACTTAATTTATTCATTTAAATTTTGGGTGATTTGTTTGGGGGGAGGGTCAAAAAGAGATGTTTTATATATATATATATATATATATATATATATATATAAAATAATATATATTTATAATAAATATAAAAAATATAATATTTTTTTTTAAGAAAGTCAATTACATTGTTCAAAAGTGATAGTAAAGACATTAATAATGGTAAATAAATAATGTTCTTTTGTACTTGCTATTCATGAAATAATCTTGAAAAACATTCCACAAATAAATAAATAAGCAGCACAACTGTTTTCAAAATTGATAATAATAATAAGAAATGTTTTTTTTTTCAGCAGCAAATCAGTATATTAGAATGATCTCTGAAGTATCACATGACACTGAAGACTGGAGTAATAGTTTATATAGGGAATCTAAATATTTTTGTGTTATTTTTATGTCACTCCAGGTGTGCGAATGGCTAGCCTGGGTCTTTTCCTCCAGTGTGTGACCTCTGTGATCTTCTCATTGCTTATGGAGCGTATGGTGTTGTGTATTGGAGTCAGAAAGCTGTACCTGAGCAGCGTGATTCTGCTGGCTGTGAGCACAACAATTATGACCTTATCCCACAACATTATATTAGTCACCATCATGGCCGCTGCTACAGGATACACCTTCTGCACCCTGCAGATTCTGCCGTACACGCTCCCATGCCTGTACCACTCAAATGCACAGGTAACGACTCCAAACAAAACATCATGCATTTGTATATCTTCCACGTTAATGTTTATATCCTAACCAGTTGCACTTCTCAATTTCCAGGTGTTTTTCTCCACCGACAGGCGCAAAATTCCTCTCAGGGAGGAAGATCTAATATTAATCAGATCAGAGATGCCGTCCTCGACTAAGCAGAAAAGAACTAATGGGTGCGTCAATGGGTATCCAGGTACGATACCGTTCCAGAGCAATATAAAAAACTCACAATCACTTGATTTGCATGTGTCTATGACCTTGGAGCCACAACCCTCAGCTGTCAGAGGCATGGGCACAGACATCGCCATTTTAGACAGTGCCTACTTGCTGTCTCAGGTTGTCCCGTCCCTCTTTATGGGCTCCATCGTGCAGCTCTTCCAGAGTGTGACTGCATACATGGCCTGTGCGTCTCTGTTGAGTCTGGTGGCTGTGTATTTCTCCAGTAAGATCGTCTTTGAGAAGGCGGATATTGATACGAGATGACTGAGATGTTACCAACAGAGCAACAGACTCTGGATAGTGACAAAAACTATAAAGGGCAGCTGGTTCTGTTTAGTATTTTTGGAGAGAGATGGAAATGTGCAATTTAATGCATACAGGTAATTTATTAGAAAAAAACATAGGCTGTAATATTCAGCAAACAATATATGGTCATACATTTACATAAAAAGGTCTTATTTGAGCATTAAATTATTTGACAAAACTATTATGTAACTTGTGGCTTACAATATCATATTTGCAATATTGCACAATTGTATACCTATTAAGGAGAGCAATTACACAAGTAACAATGAAGTATTAGATGACTTGGGTGTATTGAAGTGCAGAAAAGTAAACATGCTGAATGTTTAAAGTGAAGATGAGTAAGAGTTTTGGGTTTTGAATATTGTGACACAACCCTGTTCAAGCTGTTAAAGAAAGTGATGTTTACATATTATCTAAAGAAAGAAAAGAACATGGCTGAAGACTTGCTGGTTATTCTTTTCTTTATTATTGTGCTGGAGAAACAAAAGTCTAAACTGCATGTCTTGCAGATTTATTTTATGCAATAACACGTGTTTGAGTTGGCAGGGCATAGCATTTAATTTTAAAGAATTAATTTTTCTAGAAGTTCTTTTACGCTACTATTTGAATCTTCCGCTTTTCGAACGCGGAAGTGTGATAAAGGCCGCCGGCCACCTCTTGACTGGCATCAGGCAGTTCTTTATCAACTACTGCCATCTAGTGTCTCTATAGCAGCTGCTTTCATTTTTCGTAGTCAACACAGACATATTTACCCACATTTGCTCCATCATTCACTCAGTTCTCTTATATTTCCATGTTTTTCTTTCTTTTTTCCTTTTATTTCAATTGTTGTTTTTTGACCAATATATTAATTATAATAAATAAATAAACTTTATGAATCAAACTTGACTTTGTATTTTTTTCTGTGACAATATGAATAAATAAATAATTAAATACATAAACGAATAAATAAATAAACAAAAGAAAAGGACAACTGGGTAGCAGTAAATAGCAGTATTTTCATGATATTTATGATAACTATATTTTTAAATTATAAAATGTATCATTTAACTTTCAAACATTTCATCTAAATTTTCTTGAAATTACCAGTTGGATGTTGCATTAAAAAAAAAAAAATTATTATTTTATATTATAATTATGGATGCATTTAAAACAGTTTTATTTTTATGGCTCTTTTTTTTTTTTACTTTCGTTGGATGTTTTTCCTATTCTTATAAATAATTCATGACTCCTTTTACTCTAACCAATGACGTACCTCGTTTTGGGGCGAGCCCCTGCCACGCAGCCAATCAGAAGAGAGGAATAGGATCCGTGCCCTCGAGAGCATTGCGATGCGTGTCATGTGACAGGCCTCTGTAAGAAATGCCAACATGGAACCGTGGCAAGGACGATGTTCTTCCCAACAATAACATTGAAAGGGACATCTGGATTCAACATATGTCATACATCCACAATCCGGACATTTCAATCCATATTTACACGAGGTAATGAGGCATGCATATATCGTTTTACGTTCGATAAAGCAAACCGAAGTCGATTTTTAAACAGAGGGTCAGATTCGATCTAAATGACCCCATTTAGTTGAACTTGACACCTGTTTCTGGGAAGGTTGTGGCCGTGTTGTGCAAAAGCTGCAGTTTTGCTCGGCTGTGTGTTGAGAGCATATGTGCAGGCCTGTTTTCCTGCCCTGCTGACGCACTTTTGTGAAACACATGTCTAGTGCCTCGTGTGCTTGCTGTAACGGTAGTTGAGCATCGGTGCAGTGTTTATGCAAGTTGTATTCTGTCGTTTCCCCCGTAATTGGTTTAGCGTGCATTGTGATTTGTGTTGTGATGGTGATTTGTGTTGTTTTGGTGTTTTGAACAGCCCCTCCTCTTTCTAGCACATAAACCTCGGTACTTTATGCTGCATTCACGTGCTATCGGAATGTAAATACGAGTTTCCTAGTCGGAAATTTGACATGAGAGGCCTTATATGGCCAATTTCCGTCTAGGAAACTGGTATTTACGATAATTCCGATAGCACGTGAATGCAGCATTAATCTCTGCACGCATTGTAATGATGAGCATGGACGCATGTAAATATTGGCTCCAGAACTACTTGGACACTTAAAATGCATTTTTCAATGCAAAAGATCGAAACATCACACCAAGTGTATGCTAACTTAAACGTCCCATATTGTACACCTATTTGGAGTTTTATTTTAGGTTTTGATGTCCTTGAGAATATATATTTGCAGTATAAGTACCAAAAACCATCTCAATATATTTTTACAGCTCTTCTCTCAGGAGCTCTGGTAAAAACAGGTTGATTTGTCCTGTCTAATTAATATTCATGAGCCTATCTTCTGATTGGCCTGTTGTTTTCTGAGTGACGCATGGCTAGGCCAACCACAGGTAACTAGGGTCACGTTGGGCTGACGTCACAATTACGTCACAGCGCTAGCTGGAAGTAAAACACAGGGAGAACTACCCATTCAAACCAGCGCAGATTCGGCTACATAAGGAGCTTAAAATATCATCTTGTTGTGATGTTAGATGCAAGAATCGATGTAATACAGCCTCAAATTAGAAATTTGATCACATACCTGCTGCCACTGCCAAACAAAAAACCGACGACAGCTGTGGTTAAACGAGATAAAACGAGCGGACTGGACAGAAACCATCGTCAAAAATTCTTGTGTTTGCAGCGCACACTTCTTATCAGAAAAGGTTCAATAAAGTATTGTCTTTTGTTGTTATGGGCATATTGTCTGTGTGCATGTGTGTAAAACAACAAACTGACGATTTATATATAATCATTTGTAATTGTATATACAGTGTTGTGATTAATTGTGGCTGGAATAATGTAGCTGAAAAAATAGTTGCCTGCTGAAACTGAAATGTTTTTACATCTTCATCATGACTAGATAGACACGGTGAGTTTGTCTTTACTATACATGTTAGACATGATCCACCTCATAGTAACAATCCTGTCAGATCGTCCATCCTTTGAGTGAGTGTAACGTTACAGGTCAGCTGATCTGGCTTCGTCTGTTAAAGTTAAAGGGGGGGTACAATGCTGTTTCATGCATTCAGAGTTGTTTACACTTGTTAAAGAGTTGGATTCTCATGCTAAGCATGGGCAAAGTTTCAAAGATAACCTTGTTCAGCTTCCCGAAGAACCCAGCGTTATGTAAACAGTGGATGCAGTTTGTTTTTTCGGGGCAGCAATGGAGTTTTTTAAGTGTGTTTGTTGATGAACATTTTATAAACAAGGCCCAGTTCGAAGCTGGATTTGCACATCGTTTGATACTGAAAGATGGAGCGGTCCCAGCTATAAAAGATCCCGATCATGATTCAGAACTGCAGACTAGGGGTCGACCGATTATCGGCCTGGCCGATTATCACCACCGATATTAAGCATTTTTATGATTATCTGTATCGGTCATTTTCAAAACCGATGTTCCGATAAAATAATTTAATTTGGAAACGCGCTATTTGGCTCTGATGCAGCCTGTCGGAACTGGGCTAGAGCAATCTCCGCCCACCGCGCATCTGATTTGTTGGGAGTTACAAGTCCGACCAATCAACGTGGAAGACTAAAGGCACTCTCACACCGAAAGCGCTTGCTAACTGGTGCTGCTTGCTTCAGTGATCACGCATCAGTTGTCTCTCAAAGGCAGCAGCAGACGTTGCTCAAGTTGCAATAAATCACAATCCACTACACTGAAGTTGCAAAACACCTCAATATTATCTATTTATGGTTTCCGCGATGGGGAAAACGCAGATAGAATCCAGTCATATAAATGGAATTTACTGTATAACGCGGAGTCACGGAATTTGTCAAAGTTTGGATGAATTAATCAAAAGTAGGTCAGTACACTTAAATCGACTCACGCTATGGACTAGTATCTGTAAACATTAAACTGCAAAAAGACTATTTAAATATGAATTCTGCATGTTCTGCGTGTCTCTGTATATGTGAATGGCACAGACGTGCGGTTTTTACTACACACACACACAGAATGCACGACGCTCGCGGTGTTTTCAGCATCTGCCGTCTCACTAAATGAGGACATAAATATGTGAACAACATCCCCAGAACCGCTCTGAGAGTTACTTCATGAGCATTTGACCGTTTAATTTGAGTAAAACGATTGTCATATCATACATAGGCTACAGAAACTTAAAGGTGCTGTATGTAGGATTTTGACTCTACTAAAGCATAAAAATACCATAATATGCTTGCAGATATTTAAGACACATGCTAAGTTAACATACTTGTTTATCTGAAAAACAATGCTACAGTCAGTTATTCTCCTTTGAAAATGTGCGTTCCGGGCAGCAATGTCTGTGTTTGTTATGGTTTGTGAAACCCGCCCACTGCCAGTTTACCCAATTGTATTTCGGCACCCCGGGTTGCCAGTTGGCGGAAAACACAGCGTATTTAATTTCATTCATCGTCATGTGCGCTCGTCCTGTTGGTGTCGTTAATCTGGCAACCTGTGTGTGCCAAGTCTGAGGAGGAGGGGCTGGTGAAAAAAAACATCAATCCTACATTCAAATGTCAATCCTACATACAGCACCTTTAAGAGGTCCTCATGGCAACCCGTCAAAATAAAAGTTTGGTTTATCTAGTAATACTACTACAACAATTACAACTTTTGTTTAAAAGAATAATCACACAATACGCTATTTCTTCCACGTTTTAATTTTAATAGTAAACCCATTTGTTTGCCAAAAATAGTTTAACTCTCATTTGATTAAAATATAAATTAAATTAATGTTTTATGCCTTCATTTGCACTGCACTGTAAATTAAAACTAATAGAAATTACTGTCACATAGGCCAAGACTAAGATACTGTCACATAGGCCAAGATTAAGATGACAGAAATTGGCTATTAGTGTTATATTTTCATTAAAATAGTTGCGGTCTTCTTAACTTCTACAATGGAGCTATGAAGACAATTAAATTATTTACACTTATATACATTGTGCTTTTTAAGTTAATCAATTGATGTGCATTAGATGATGAATTGAATAGTCACCTCTTGTAGGTTATGATTTAGTCATCAGAAAATAATTAACGAAGAATGATGAGAGGTTATGCTATTACACATACATTTCTAACACGTAAATTATTGAAGACAAATACTTACATTTCCCAAAGCTGTTTAGCTGTAGTACAGTATTTATAGGCTTAATCATGAAGCATACAGTGGCCTAGGGCTGCACGATATATTCCATGCAATAGTCATGTGCATCTCGTCAGTAAAGCCGGTTCTGTGATTAGCAATAAATCTCCATCACCTGCTTTCAGATGGAGCGGCATTTAATACACAGAGCTGTAGTTCACTGACAAGCTACGCAATATCGCGTTCATTATCGAAGGCGATTCATCTGTGATTATGAGCACGAATTGCGTAGCTTGTCAGTGAACTACAGCTCTGTGTATTAACTTCCGCTCCATCTACTGGGTTGGAAAGCAGGTGATGGAGATTTAATACTAATCACAGAACCGGCTTTACTGAAGAGATGCGCATGACAATCGCGTGCAGCCCTACAGTGGCCCCACTTTTAACTCTCTACGTTATTGTAGATGGATGCATGGAGGAAGACAAGAGTAAGAAGTGCAACCAACACCAGGGAAGGCAGTTTTTGTCAGAGCCCTTGTTATTCTTAATTTTGACATTAATTTTCATTTTTATCTATCGGTTCAAAATATCGGTTATCGGTCTACTAGGTCTGTAATAATCGGTATCGACATCGGCCCTGAAAAATGCATATCGGTCGACCCCTACTGCAGACAGTAATTGAAACGGCATAAAATGTCTGTGTTTTGTTGGCGATCGGCGCTCAAGTGCTCGTCACTCTTTAGCTCCACCCACGGCGCGCCTCCAGGAGCTTGGCTTTTTCCGGAGAGAATCGTAAAACTTTCTTTTATAAATATGATAAAACTAAAGACTTTTTGGAGATCTGAAGGATGCAGTACTACTCTATAGGTACTCAAGATTAACATGAGATTGGGTGAAACTGTGTGTGTTATGCCCCCTTTAACCTTTTCGACATGTTTCCGTGTTGTTGTTGCTCAGCAATGGCATGGAAGCGATGTTGTCTGGGGGTTTGGCAAAAGGACGGTGGGCGGTGCTCGGGATGGTGACTGAAGGCGGTGACTGAGTAGTTCGGACGTCACATTTTTACGGAAGTCACAAGGGCTCGTGAAAAATCACAGCTACTTTATGCAGGCTGTGTGAGCTTTACTGTGGATTGACTGTTTTGAAACTTATATGTAGTTACATATCACCTAGACCTCAGTTATCATGAAAGAAGCCAGGAGATTTCAGTTTTGACAATATGGGACCTTTAACTGAATACAGACCTGACTTAACTTTAATGAGCCATTTTGTAACCAGGTGATTTTTGTTGGATGTATGAATTAAGTTACAAATCAAAAATTGTCCAAGTATTTTTTTCGTTCATGCTGAATAAAATAAAATAAAGATAAATTCAAGTAAAAAAATACCTGTCAAGTATATTAGTAATTTTTCTTCCTTTATTTTTGCTGTTGACTGAAAACATTTGGGTTTGACATCAAAAGATGAATATGAGACAAGAGATCAGCATTTCAGCTTTTATGTCTAGGTATTCATATCTGGATCTGATAAACAGAGATGGAAACTCGAGTCTGCGACTTGGACTCGTCGCACTTAAGTCGCATAAATAAAGACTTGGGACTTGACTTGGACTCGTGAACAGCTGACTCGAGACTTGACTTGGACTCGTGACTCGTAAAAAACGCAAGTCATTTGGTATAGGAGTTTATATGAATATATCTCTGAGGGAAACTGGCTGTCTTAAAAAAAGTTTAGATGGTATTTTCTTTTCATCTTGCCTCATAATGCATATTAGTGTTCATAACCGCAGCTCTGCTTTGCTTAAAGCAGAAACCAAGGAAACGAGGTTTAATTGATGTTCAAGCTCCACCTGCAGGCAGAGAGTGAATCTGCATTAATTCAGCCTGTATACTGCTTTGTTTCGTAGAGATGTTTTATGTAGAATAGTTTCACAAAACTGAAGTCAGACCATTTTGTTTTTGCTTCAAATTTCGAAATTATACAATCCAATTTAGATGAAAAGCTGCTCATGCTGGATGTACAGGTTAGAATATGGTGAAAAAGTTATTTTTTTCTTGTAACTTATTTCAAAAAGTGAAACTTTCAAATATTTTAGATTCATTACATGTAAAGTAAAACACTTCAAAAGTTTTTTTTTGTTTTAATTTTGATGATTAGAGCTTACAGCTCATGAAAGTCAAAAATCAGTATCTCAAAATATTAGAATATTTACATTTGAGTTTCAATTAATGACCATCCATACAGTATAAATTCTGGGTATCTCTTGTTCTTTGAAACCACAATAATGGGGTGTACATGAGATGATTACATGAGATGTACCTGTATGCAGCCTCTTTGTTTGGATTGTGTTGTTTAAAATACAGTGGTTGCCTCTCATTTTAAATTGAAAAAGAGCACAGACAAAGTCTTAGTTTGTTTATATGAGATTTATTTCATTTGTGTAATTCATTTGATTAATTGGGGTTTGTTTTAAAATTTTGTTTTGTTGCATTTTACAAAGAAATGTGCTGCATTTTATCTGACAGTTAATAAATGGACACCTTTTAATTTCTAATTTGTCTTAAATTTTGTTCGTTTTTTTTTGTTGTTGTTGTTGAGAAAATCATATCGTGAAATCAGTATTTCAAAACTAATTTAGCCTCAATAACAAGCTGAAAGAACTGTTGCTAATAAATAGAACAAAGACTTGAGACGTGACTTGGACTTCACCTCAAAGACTTGAGACTTGACTTGGACTTGGACCTCAGAGACTTGTGAACATGTCTGCTGATAAACAACTTAGAAGATAGCACCTTTTGTTTGAACCCCCCCCCCCCCCATTTTTCATGTGAGCAAAAGTATTGGAACAGATAGAATTAACATAGATTAAAGTGAAAAAGACTTAATATTTAGTTGCAAATCCTTTGCTTTCAATAACTGCATCAAGCCTGTGACCCATTGACATCACCAATGTGATGCTTCTTTTGTGATGCTTCTTTTCATAGAAGAAAATGAAAAATGGAAATATATTTGCTTTATTTTTAGTGTGTTTAATGTGTTCAAATACTTTAGCGTGCTACTGTACATCACTGCTTCTCCTCAATATTCAATTTCTATCTTCTTTTTTGTCGCAGTGTTTACAAATCGTGGCAATACCTTCAGCCTTCCTCTGATCTGCACACCAACAAATGGTCTCCATAAGTGACAAAGCGGTGGCCACTGCTAATGAATCGTTTGCGGACCATGCCGTGGCCACCTTACCCTTCGTGGAAGTGGGCGGCAGCGAGAGTAGCGAGAGGGGCAGCTCCATCTCATGCTCCAGTCCCGAAACCGGAGATGCTGGAGCTCAACTCAGCTACAGTCCAGGGGAGGAAGATGAGGACGATGGACCGCTGCAGATCTTTTTAGACTCCACTGAGGAGATGTTGACTCAGCCGCCCAAGCTGCCTGATTTTATACCCCAGCTCTTCAGCACCTTCTCTCCAACCCTGGAGGACATTGAGGAGTTCTTGCTGGAGAAGATGGAGCTTCTGAGTGATGCTCCTCTGAGTCCGGAGGAAAAGTCAAAGGAGGATGAGCCTCCCATACAGCCGTCTTCCCCCGGTGACGCAGAGCCGAAATCCTGCATGACCACAACGCCTCCTGCTGCACAGAGCGTTAACACCACGGCTAGTGCTGCGCCGGTGCTCGTCGGAGCTCCATTTGTGCTTCAATTACAACCTCTCCAGCTAAGCCACGCCCTCCCACAGCCAGACGCCCAATCGGGTGTGGCCAACGGGCTCCGGGTGGCCCACCTGGTGCTCGGTGTCCAAGGGGCACAGAACATTACCCTTCTTTCACCGCAGGTGCCCTCAGCAACTCTCCTCCCCATTGTGGGCGAGGCCGTCAACCAAGACCAAAAGTATGTGAAGATCGCTCCCCTGCCTATTGCCATCAGGGCGGTCGGAATCGCGGGCGCAAGCCTGATCAAAGCCATCACCCCACATCCATCCAGGACCTCCACGGAAACCTTGCGAGTACATAAATGCTCTCACCGGGGTGCGAAAAGATGTACACCAAGAGCAGCCACCTGAAGGCTCATTTCCGCAGACACACGGGAGAGAAACCCTACCTGTGCAGCTGGCCAGACTGTGGGTGGAGGTGAGCACTGAAACTGGACATTTATTCATGAAAATAATCAACATGAACGTGAGATATCTGTCAGTGATGATAACCACATTAAAATTGATCCTATTTGCTCTTATCATTTTCAAGTCACATTTACAACCCGAATTCCGGAAATGTTGGGACGTTTTTTTAAATTTGAATAAAATGAAAACTAAAAGACTTTCAAATCACATGAGCCAATATTTTATTCACAATATAACATAGATAACATAACAAATGTTTAAACTGAGAAATTTTACAATTTTATGCATAAAATGAGCTCATTTCAAATTTGATGCCTGCTACAGGTCTCAAAATAGTTGGGACGGGGGCATGTTTACCATGGTGTAGCATCTCCTCTTCTTTTCAAAACAGTTTGAAGACGTCTGGGCATCGAGGTTATGAGTTTCTGGAGTTTTGGTGTTGGAATTTGGTCCCATTCTTGCCTGATGTAGGTTTCCAGCTGCTGAAGAGTTCGTGGTCGTCTTTGATGTATTTTTCATTTAATGATGCACCAAATATTCTCTATAGGTGAAAGATCTGGACTGCAGGCAGGCCAATTCAGCTCCCGGACTCTTCTACTACGAAGCCATGCTGTTGTAATAGCTGCAGTATGTGGTTTTGCATTGTCCTGCTGAAATACACATCGTCTGGAGGGGAGCATATGTTGCTCTAAAACCCTTATATACCTTTCAGCATTCATAGTGCCTTCCAAAACATGCAAGCTGCCCATACCGTATGCACTTATGCACCCCCATACCATCAGAGATGCTGGCTTTTGAACTGAACGCTGATGACACGCTGGAAGTTCTCCCTCCTCTTTAGCCCGGAGGACACGGCGTCTGTGATTTCCTACAAGAATGTCAAATTTGGACTCGTCTGACCATAGAACACTTTTCCACTTTGAAACAGTCCATTTTAAATGAGCCTTGGCCCACAGGACACGACGGCGCTTCTGGACCATGTTCACATATGGCTAGGGCTGTGACGGTATGGGATTTTTTCTTACCGCGGTGAAGCAGCAACAAATATCGCGGTTTGGCGGTTAATCGCACAAACCCCCAAATCACCCCCTCCCCCTCATCCCCTCCTGCCAGAAATCTCTAATGACTTTTGATCAAGAACGCATGCAGCTTGTAAATGAATGTGGAAATTACGAATAATAAAGTGGTCTTCTTTATTATTAAAACAGCAAATTATATAAACAATAATAACAAAATAATATTTATTTCTATAACTTTTTTTTTTTCGATATCCTTTGAGTTTAATAGGAATTATGGAACAGTCTTTATCATCATTTGTAATCCATTCTTTGTACAATAAATTATTAAAAGAATAACGACCTGAGTAAGCTGCAGAAACAACAAGCCGAGCTCAACATGCCCCATGCTTAGTTCTGGTGAGTTGTGCTAAACTTCGATTCCTATTTCTTTAGACATTGTTTTTCGGGTAACAGACCGTGGATATAAACGCACTCGTCCAAACGCAACTTGTTGAAAAATTTGTTTGTTGAAACGCATCGTTTGTAACAGCAAATTAGGATGTCATTAATATTATTTAACTATTAATCGGGCTACATTTATAATAACAACCTTTCTAAAGTGCAACATAAAAGAGGCTTTTTTTCTGATTTGGGTTTTTCAAAGTGCAACATAAAAAGGGAACATCAGACTAGCCTGTCAGTACAAGTGTTCGGATGTTGTACAACTACTGGGCCGCTTAAGTGAAACAGTTTTTTTTTAGTCCTGCTCCTGCGAGCTTATATTCCACATTCGCACCCACCCGCTCCTGCTATATATTCACTCTTTGTTCACCCACTGTCCGCTTAGAATAATTTTCTTCCTAACCCGACCGTTC
Organism: Aspiorhynchus laticeps; assembly: GCA_023376895.1. Classification (NCBI taxonomy): domain Eukaryota; kingdom Metazoa; phylum Chordata; class Actinopteri; order Cypriniformes; family Cyprinidae; genus Aspiorhynchus; species Aspiorhynchus laticeps. The sequence continues at coordinate 15,279 of JALXFT010000066.1, forward strand.
CCGCTAAATATATATCTCGTTTCCAGAATCTCACATTTAAATTTCCACTACTGAAAGAGAGAGAGATAACAAATAAAAATGTCTGCACTAAAATTATTTTATTGTAGGCAATTTATTTTATTCGTCTTGTCAAAATACAAAATTCGTTTAACATTTTGCTGTCAACACAGTAGGAAAAGTGTCGCAGAGAAAAAAAAAATGACATCTGTCATTTTAATTTATAAGCAAAATATGAACAAAACCGTTGGCTTGTAGACATTGCGAAATGAAATCACTTTTTAACTGAACAATTTAACATCCCTGAGAAGAATGTCCCGAGCCAGACTTGCCTGATGTGGGTTTCTTAGCAGTAAACTGACCATTTTCCAGTCCAAGATGAACGTCCTTCAAGGACAGCGTATCTACGCTTTGCCATCCTTATTCTGCTCTGTCACTCATCGACAACCTGCCTGTTCTGTCTGAGGGCCGTTATGCACATGCTGCGCGCACAGACCCAGCAATAAAATACATGACACAGAAAGCACTGGTCCGTGCGTGCAGCACGTGAGCGATAAGAGTGAGTTAAGCGCAGATATGCTGTTCTGAAAGGACGTCGGGAACGGGATATTGTTAGACCGCCCACTCCCGTTCAAATTACACCAGAGTTACCGACTGCTACCATGTTTTATTTGGGAATTTAATCATGCGCCGCAAGAAATCGGGTCGGGTCCCGCGGAATGCAGACCTCTAGCTTCCTCCTGAAAATACCTTGCAAAAAAGTGCGGTGATGACGGTGATGACCTTAAGACCGCGGTCGGCATCTCATAATGCGGTAATGCGGTTATCGTCACAGCCCTACATATGGCTTCCTTTTTGCATGATAGCGCTTTAGTTGGCATCTGCAGATGGCACGGTGGATTGTGTTTACCGACAGTGGTTTCTGGAAGTATTCCTGGGCCCATTTAGTAATGTCAATGACAGAATCATGCCAATGAGTGATGCAGTGTCGTCTGAGGGCCCGAAGACCACGGGCATCCACCAAAGGTCTTCGGCCTTGTCCCTTACACTCAGAGATTTCTCCAGTTTCTCTGAATCTTTTGATTATGCACTGTAGATGATGAGATTTGCAAAGCCTTTGCAATTTGACGTTGAGGAACGTTGTTTTTAAAGTATTCCACAATATTTTTATGCACTCTTTTACAGATTGGAGAGCCTCTGCCCATTTTTACTTCTGAGATACTCTGCCTCTTTAAGACATCCCTTTTATAGCTAATCATGTTACAGACTAGGGATGTGCGCTATGACTAATTTGACTGTCGTTTAAACGGAAGTTTTGTATCCGACTAGTCGACTAGTCTAAAAGCTAGAAACCCCCCAAAAATGGCAAAAAAAAATAAATAAATAAATAACTGTGCGTGTGTCTATATAACAGCATACAGTTGAAATACTTAATCTTTGAATCACTGTCAAATCCCTCAATGAATTCTGCAAAAAATAGGTCACGATTATGCCGTATGCTTGCCTCGCGTTATCATCAATTAATTTTAGGCGGTCGTTAAACAGAAAAAAAGGAAGAGCATACACTCTTCATAAACCAGTGCATAGCTTATTTATTCAGATCGTCTGGAGCAATGCAGAAATTGAAAATCAATCAATAGACTGACAGAATTCTTCATTTTCATATAACGTTAGCCAACATATTAAAACACATATTAAAACAAAAGTTTAAAACAATAGGAAAGTTTATCAAGGAATAGCATTAAAACGGCTTTTAAAAATGTACTTCATGTTGGCTATATTGTCTAAAAACAAAACAAAGCTTGTTTTACTTACTCAGACCATGCGCATTTGTTCAGTGAATTTAACATGTTAACGTCTGGCGAAAGACGGGACTAGAGGCGATTCTGCAAAAAAAAGCGCTCGGCAGGAACTGAAGTCACAGGCACGCAGAGAAATAACTACAAGCAAGCAGACAGTTTCGAAAAGATCCTGGAAATCCCGCACCACCACCGAAGTGGGTCTTCGTTTAGAGGAATAGACGGCGCGGATAGGATCGCGGACCGCAGCGGCAGGTTGTAGTGTATGACATGATTGACGTTTGGCTTTGGCTAGCCTCCAAGCTAACGCATACATGCCTGTATTGAATATGATTACGCATAGCTCCAGTAAAGTTATTGTAAGCCAATTTGACATTACACAGTTTACAAAAAACGTTTCCATTTCCTTCTAATTCAAAATAATCCCAGACCTTGCTGGTCTTTCGCGTGGAGCTTGCCGCAACTGACATGAAGAAAACGCATGTGAGGTAAAATTATAGTTCCCGCCCAGATACGCTTTTAAAAATATTTATATATTTAAATATTTTAATATGTATTCTTTTTCAAAAGTTTTATTTTAACTGTTCTTTAAAATGTTTTAAATGTAACGTTAAAATGATGGTAATTTGAATGATAAAATCATCTTTTTTTTTTTTCTCTGGTGTAGTCGACTATTGTTTTCAGTGTCGACTAGTAGGAGCTGTACCGTTTAGTCGACTAGTCGACTAGACCCGCACATCCCTATTACAGACCTAATGTTAATTAACTTAAAGGGGTCATATGATGCGATTTCAAGTTTTCCTTTCTCTTTGGAGTGTTACAAGCTGATTGTGCATAGATAAGATCCCTGAAATTGCAGAGACTAAAGTCTCAAAACCAAAGAGATATTCTTTATCAAAGTTAAGACTCTGCTACGCCCCCCTAAAAAGGCTCATTCAAACACGCCCCCACATGTCTACGTCACGATGTGGAAATATTTGCATAATGCCACCCAAATGTGCACGCAAAGAAAGAAGGCGTGGTTTCAGTAACCGCAGTAGTGTTGATGCAGCCATGTCAGGGAGACACTGTGTGTTTCTAGGCGAAAGCAAAAGCACTTTATTTGACCTTCCGAAAGTAGATGCATTTAGGAATCATTAAGATTACTTACAACAGAACAGCAACGCATTTTATGGACGACAGTTTCGTGAACCTAGGAGAGGAGGTAATTCTGACTTTGCTATGACAATCTGGCGCTTCTGAATCAGCGACTGTAAGTATGTTTTGTTATTAGTTTAAGTATTTGCTATTGACTGTTCAAATGCGGAGTTTTGCGTGTCGTGTGTGTGTGCGTGTGCACGTGTGAGAGAGAGAGAGAGAGACAGGGTCACATCACAGTGGAGTCAGCTGTCTTAATCGCGGCTTGTTTCCAAATATACACAAGCATCATTGCTGTGTCTGTCATGCGACTCTGTTCCCCTTTCGGCCTTGAACTGATGGTAAAACTAAGGACATTATTAGCTGTCATTACATTTATTTTGAAAGATGAAGCTCGCGACTATGGAAAGGGGCGTTACATTTCTGACGAGTGCTTGCGGTGTTCGGCCAATCACAATGCACTTTGCCAGTTGGCCAATCAGAGCAGACTGCGCTTGTCGGAAGGAGGGACTTTGTAGAAAACGACGCGTTTGAGAGATGCGGGGCATAGAGGACCTACAATAATGTACAATATTTGAAAAATAATGTGTTTTTTGAACATTAAAACATGTCAACATATTCTGTTACACCAAATACACAAAATAATGATCTTTAAAAAAGCATCATATGACCCCTTTAATTAGTTGCTAGATGTCCTCCCAGCTGAATCTTTTCAAAATGTCTTGCTGCACTTTTTTCTTCACTTGTTTTACATTTAAACAACAAAAGTCTGGAAAAAAATCTCTACCAGTGCAGTAAAACAAAATATGTTTATATTCAAGATGAGACTACACTCACAGTTCATTTATTTCAGTTAGTGTTAGCATGTTGCTGTGCTAATGACAGTAAATATATTCATAGCACACACACGCGCGCACACACGCGCACACACGCACATTTTTATTAGTATTAGTATTAATATTAGCATTAATATTAATATAATAATATTACTTTTAATAACTATAGATCTATAATAGAACATTTATTTATTAGTATGAATTACTATGTATTCTATACTAGATATTACTATATGTAAAATTCTAGTAATTTTAATAATACTAATACTTAATTTATTCATTTAAATTTTGGGTGATTTGTTTGGGGGGAGGGTCAAAAAGAGATGTTTTATATATATATATATATATATATATATATATATATAAAATAATATATATTTATAATAAATATAAAAAATATAATATTTTTTTTTAAGAAAGTCAATTACATTGTTCAAAAGTGATAGTAAAGACATTAATAATGGTAAATAAATAATGTTCTTTTGTACTTGCTATTCATGAAATAATCTTGAAAAACATTCCACAAATAAATAAATAAGCAGCACAACTGTTTTCAAAATTGATAATAATAATAAGAAATGTTTTTTTTTTCAGCAGCAAATCAGTATATTAGAATGATCTCTGAAGTATCACATGACACTGAAGACTGGAGTAATAGTTTATATAGGGAATCTAAATATTTTTGTGTTATTTTTATGTCACTCCAGGTGTGCGAATGGCTAGCCTGGGTCTTTTCCTCCAGTGTGTGACCTCTGTGATCTTCTCATTGCTTATGGAGCGTATGGTGTTGTGTATTGGAGTCAGAAAGCTGTACCTGAGCAGCGTGATTCTGCTGGCTGTGAGCACAACAATTATGACCTTATCCCACAACATTATATTAGTCACCATCATGGCCGCTGCTACAGGATACACCTTCTGCACCCTGCAGATTCTGCCGTACACGCTCCCATGCCTGTACCACTCAAATGCACAGGTAACGACTCCAAACAAAACATCATGCATTTGTATATCTTCCACGTTAATGTTTATATCCTAACCAGTTGCACTTCTCAATTTCCAGGTGTTTTTCTCCACCGACAGGCGCAAAATTCCTCTCAGGGAGGAAGATCTAATATTAATCAGATCAGAGATGCCGTCCTCGACTAAGCAGAAAAGAACTAATGGGTGCGTCAATGGGTATCCAGGTACGATACCGTTCCAGAGCAATATAAAAAACTCACAATCACTTGATTTGCATGTGTCTATGACCTTGGAGCCACAACCCTCAGCTGTCAGAGGCATGGGCACAGACATCGCCATTTTAGACAGTGCCTACTTGCTGTCTCAGGTTGTCCCGTCCCTCTTTATGGGCTCCATCGTGCAGCTCTTCCAGAGTGTGACTGCATACATGGCCTGTGCGTCTCTGTTGAGTCTGGTGGCTGTGTATTTCTCCAGTAAGATCGTCTTTGAGAAGGCGGATATTGATACGAGATGACTGAGATGTTACCAACAGAGCAACAGACTCTGGATAGTGACAAAAACTATAAAGGGCAGCTGGTTCTGTTTAGTATTTTTGGAGAGAGATGGAAATGTGCAATTTAATGCATACAGGTAATTTATTAGAAAAAAACATAGGCTGTAATATTCAGCAAACAATATATGGTCATACATTTACATAAAAAGGTCTTATTTGAGCATTAAATTATTTGACAAAACTATTATGTAACTTGTGGCTTACAATATCATATTTGCAATATTGCACAATTGTATACCTATTAAGGAGAGCAATTACACAAGTAACAATGAAGTATTAGATGACTTGGGTGTATTGAAGTGCAGAAAAGTAAACATGCTGAATGTTTAAAGTGAAGATGAGTAAGAGTTTTGGGTTTTGAATATTGTGACACAACCCTGTTCAAGCTGTTAAAGAAAGTGATGTTTACATATTATCTAAAGAAAGAAAAGAACATGGCTGAAGACTTGCTGGTTATTCTTTTCTTTATTATTGTGCTGGAGAAACAAAAGTCTAAACTGCATGTCTTGCAGATTTATTTTATGCAATAACACGTGTTTGAGTTGGCAGGGCATAGCATTTAATTTTAAAGAATTAATTTTTCTAGAAGTTCTTTTACGCTACTATTTGAATCTTCCGCTTTTCGAACGCGGAAGTGTGATAAAGGCCGCCGGCCACCTCTTGACTGGCATCAGGCAGTTCTTTATCAACTACTGCCATCTAGTGTCTCTATAGCAGCTGCTTTCATTTTTCGTAGTCAACACAGACATATTTACCCACATTTGCTCCATCATTCACTCAGTTCTCTTATATTTCCATGTTTTTCTTTCTTTTTTCCTTTTATTTCAATTGTTGTTTTTTGACCAATATATTAATTATAATAAATAAATAAACTTTATGAATCAAACTTGACTTTGTATTTTTTTCTGTGACAATATGAATAAATAAATAATTAAATACATAAACGAATAAATAAATAAACAAAAGAAAAGGACAACTGGGTAGCAGTAAATAGCAGTATTTTCATGATATTTATGATAACTATATTTTTAAATTATAAAATGTATCATTTAACTTTCAAACATTTCATCTAAATTTTCTTGAAATTACCAGTTGGATGTTGCATTAAAAAAAAAAAAATTATTATTTTATATTATAATTATGGATGCATTTAAAACAGTTTTATTTTTATGGCTCTTTTTTTTTTTTACTTTCGTTGGATGTTTTTCCTATTCTTATAAATAATTCATGACTCCTTTTACTCTAACCAATGACGTACCTCGTTTTGGGGCGAGCCCCTGCCACGCAGCCAATCAGAAGAGAGGAATAGGATCCGTGCCCTCGAGAGCATTGCGATGCGTGTCATGTGACAGGCCTCTGTAAGAAATGCCAACATGGAACCGTGGCAAGGACGATGTTCTTCCCAACAATAACATTGAAAGGGACATCTGGATTCAACATATGTCATACATCCACAATCCGGACATTTCAATCCATATTTACACGAGGTAATGAGGCATGCATATATCGTTTTACGTTCGATAAAGCAAACCGAAGTCGATTTTTAAACAGAGGGTCAGATTCGATCTAAATGACCCCATTTAGTTGAACTTGACACCTGTTTCTGGGAAGGTTGTGGCCGTGTTGTGCAAAAGCTGCAGTTTTGCTCGGCTGTGTGTTGAGAGCATATGTGCAGGCCTGTTTTCCTGCCCTGCTGACGCACTTTTGTGAAACACATGTCTAGTGCCTCGTGTGCTTGCTGTAACGGTAGTTGAGCATCGGTGCAGTGTTTATGCAAGTTGTATTCTGTCGTTTCCCCCGTAATTGGTTTAGCGTGCATTGTGATTTGTGTTGTGATGGTGATTTGTGTTGTTTTGGTGTTTTGAACAGCCCCTCCTCTTTCTAGCACATAAACCTCGGTACTTTATGCTGCATTCACGTGCTATCGGAATGTAAATACGAGTTTCCTAGTCGGAAATTTGACATGAGAGGCCTTATATGGCCAATTTCCGTCTAGGAAACTGGTATTTACGATAATTCCGATAGCACGTGAATGCAGCATTAATCTCTGCACGCATTGTAATGATGAGCATGGACGCATGTAAATATTGGCTCCAGAACTACTTGGACACTTAAAATGCATTTTTCAATGCAAAAGATCGAAACATCACACCAAGTGTATGCTAACTTAAACGTCCCATATTGTACACCTATTTGGAGTTTTATTTTAGGTTTTGATGTCCTTGAGAATATATATTTGCAGTATAAGTACCAAAAACCATCTCAATATATTTTTACAGCTCTTCTCTCAGGAGCTCTGGTAAAAACAGGTTGATTTGTCCTGTCTAATTAATATTCATGAGCCTATCTTCTGATTGGCCTGTTGTTTTCTGAGTGACGCATGGCTAGGCCAACCACAGGTAACTAGGGTCACGTTGGGCTGACGTCACAATTACGTCACAGCGCTAGCTGGAAGTAAAACACAGGGAGAACTACCCATTCAAACCAGCGCAGATTCGGCTACATAAGGAGCTTAAAATATCATCTTGTTGTGATGTTAGATGCAAGAATCGATGTAATACAGCCTCAAATTAGAAATTTGATCACATACCTGCTGCCACTGCCAAACAAAAAACCGACGACAGCTGTGGTTAAACGAGATAAAACGAGCGGACTGGACAGAAACCATCGTCAAAAATTCTTGTGTTTGCAGCGCACACTTCTTATCAGAAAAGGTTCAATAAAGTATTGTCTTTTGTTGTTATGGGCATATTGTCTGTGTGCATGTGTGTAAAACAACAAACTGACGATTTATATATAATCATTTGTAATTGTATATACAGTGTTGTGATTAATTGTGGCTGGAATAATGTAGCTGAAAAAATAGTTGCCTGCTGAAACTGAAATGTTTTTACATCTTCATCATGACTAGATAGACACGGTGAGTTTGTCTTTACTATACATGTTAGACATGATCCACCTCATAGTAACAATCCTGTCAGATCGTCCATCCTTTGAGTGAGTGTAACGTTACAGGTCAGCTGATCTGGCTTCGTCTGTTAAAGTTAAAGGGGGGGTACAATGCTGTTTCATGCATTCAGAGTTGTTTACACTTGTTAAAGAGTTGGATTCTCATGCTAAGCATGGGCAAAGTTTCAAAGATAACCTTGTTCAGCTTCCCGAAGAACCCAGCGTTATGTAAACAGTGGATGCAGTTTGTTTTTTCGGGGCAGCAATGGAGTTTTTTAAGTGTGTTTGTTGATGAACATTTTATAAACAAGGCCCAGTTCGAAGCTGGATTTGCACATCGTTTGATACTGAAAGATGGAGCGGTCCCAGCTATAAAAGATCCCGATCATGATTCAGAACTGCAGACTAGGGGTCGACCGATTATCGGCCTGGCCGATTATCACCACCGATATTAAGCATTTTTATGATTATCTGTATCGGTCATTTTCAAAACCGATGTTCCGATAAAATAATTTAATTTGGAAACGCGCTATTTGGCTCTGATGCAGCCTGTCGGAACTGGGCTAGAGCAATCTCCGCCCACCGCGCATCTGATTTGTTGGGAGTTACAAGTCCGACCAATCAACGTGGAAGACTAAAGGCACTCTCACACCGAAAGCGCTTGCTAACTGGTGCTGCTTGCTTCAGTGATCACGCATCAGTTGTCTCTCAAAGGCAGCAGCAGACGTTGCTCAAGTTGCAATAAATCACAATCCACTACACTGAAGTTGCAAAACACCTCAATATTATCTATTTATGGTTTCCGCGATGGGGAAAACGCAGATAGAATCCAGTCATATAAATGGAATTTACTGTATAACGCGGAGTCACGGAATTTGTCAAAGTTTGGATGAATTAATCAAAAGTAGGTCAGTACACTTAAATCGACTCACGCTATGGACTAGTATCTGTAAACATTAAACTGCAAAAAGACTATTTAAATATGAATTCTGCATGTTCTGCGTGTCTCTGTATATGTGAATGGCACAGACGTGCGGTTTTTACTACACACACACACAGAATGCACGACGCTCGCGGTGTTTTCAGCATCTGCCGTCTCACTAAATGAGGACATAAATATGTGAACAACATCCCCAGAACCGCTCTGAGAGTTACTTCATGAGCATTTGACCGTTTAATTTGAGTAAAACGATTGTCATATCATACATAGGCTACAGAAACTTAAAGGTGCTGTATGTAGGATTTTGACTCTACTAAAGCATAAAAATACCATAATATGCTTGCAGATATTTAAGACACATGCTAAGTTAACATACTTGTTTATCTGAAAAACAATGCTACAGTCAGTTATTCTCCTTTGAAAATGTGCGTTCCGGGCAGCAATGTCTGTGTTTGTTATGGTTTGTGAAACCCGCCCACTGCCAGTTTACCCAATTGTATTTCGGCACCCCGGGTTGCCAGTTGGCGGAAAACACAGCGTATTTAATTTCATTCATCGTCATGTGCGCTCGTCCTGTTGGTGTCGTTAATCTGGCAACCTGTGTGTGCCAAGTCTGAGGAGGAGGGGCTGGTGAAAAAAAACATCAATCCTACATTCAAATGTCAATCCTACATACAGCACCTTTAAGAGGTCCTCATGGCAACCCGTCAAAATAAAAGTTTGGTTTATCTAGTAATACTACTACAACAATTACAACTTTTGTTTAAAAGAATAATCACACAATACGCTATTTCTTCCACGTTTTAATTTTAATAGTAAACCCATTTGTTTGCCAAAAATAGTTTAACTCTCATTTGATTAAAATATAAATTAAATTAATGTTTTATGCCTTCATTTGCACTGCACTGTAAATTAAAACTAATAGAAATTACTGTCACATAGGCCAAGACTAAGATACTGTCACATAGGCCAAGATTAAGATGACAGAAATTGGCTATTAGTGTTATATTTTCATTAAAATAGTTGCGGTCTTCTTAACTTCTACAATGGAGCTATGAAGACAATTAAATTATTTACACTTATATACATTGTGCTTTTTAAGTTAATCAATTGATGTGCATTAGATGATGAATTGAATAGTCACCTCTTGTAGGTTATGATTTAGTCATCAGAAAATAATTAATGAAGAATTATGAGAGGTTATGCTACTACACATACATTTCTAACATGTAAATTATTGAAGACAAATACTTACATTTCCCCAAGCTGTTTAGCTGTAGTACAGTATTCATAGGCTTAATCATGAAACATACAGTGGCCTAGGGCTGCACGATATATTCCATGCGATAGTCATGTGCATCTCGTCAGTAAAGCCGGTTCTGTGATTAGCAATAAATCTCCATCACCTGCTTTCAGATGGAGCGGCATTTAATACACAGAGCTGTAGTTCACTGACAAGCTACGCAATATCGCGTTCATTATCGAAGGCGATTCATCTGTGATTATGAGCACGAATTGCGTAGCTTGTCAGTGAACTACAGCTCTGTGTATTAACTTCCGCTCCATCTACTGGGTTGGAAAGCAGGTGATGGAGATTTAATACTAATCACAGAACCGGCTTTACTGAAGAGATGCGCATGACAATCGCGTGCAGCCCTACAGTGGCCCCACTTTTAACTCTCTACGTTATTGTAGATGGATGCATGGAGGAAGACAAGAGTAAGAAGTGCAACCAACACCAGGGAAGGCAGTTTTTGTCAGAGCCCTTGTTATTCTTAATTTTGACATTAATTTTCATTTTTATCTATCGGTTCAAAATATCGGTTATCGGTCTACTAGGTCTGTAATAATCGGTATCGACATCGGCCCTGAAAAATGCATATCGGTCGACCCCTACTGCAGACAGTAATTGAAACGGCATAAAATGTCTGTGTTTTGTTGGCGATCGGCGCTCAAGTGCTCGTCACTCTTTAGCTCCACCCACGGCGCGCCTCCAGGAGCTTGGCTTTTTCCGGAGAGAATCGTAAAACTTTCTTTTATAAATATGATAAAACTAAAGACTTTTTGGAGATCTGAAGGATGCAGTACTACTCTATAGGTACTCAAGATTAACATGAGATTGGGTGAAACTGTGTGTGTTATGCCCCCTTTAACCTTTTCGACATGTTTCCGTGTTGTTGTTGCTCAGCAATGGCATGGAAGCGATGTTGTCTGGGGGTTTGGCAAAAGGACGGTGGGCGGTGCTCGGGATGGTGACTGAAGGCGGTGACTGAGTAGTTCGGACGTCACATTTTTACGGAAGTCACAAGGGCTCGTGAAAAATCACAGCTACTTTATGCAGGCTGTGTGAGCTTTACTGTGGATTGACTGTTTTGAAACTTATATGTAGTTACATATCACCTAGACCTCAGTTATCATGAAAGAAGCCAGGAGATTTCAGTTTTGACAATATGGGACCTTTAACTGAATACAGACCTGACTTAACTTTAATGAGCCATTTTGTAACCAGGTGATTTTTGTTGGATGTATGAATTAAGTTACAAATCAAAAATTGTCCAAGTATTTTTTTCGTTCATGCTGAATAAAATAAAATAAAGATAAATTCAAGTAAAAAAATACCTGTCAAGTATATTAGTAATTTTTCTTCCTTTATTTTTGCTGTTGACTGAAAACATTTGGGTTTGACATCAAAAGATGAATATGAGACAAGAGATCAGCATTTCAGCTTTTATGTCTAGGTATTCATATCTGGATCTGATAAACAGAGATGGAAACTCGAGTCTGCGACTTGGACTCGTCGCACTTAAGTCGCATAAATAAAGACTTGGGACTTGACTTGGACTCGTGAACAGCTGACTCGAGACTTGACTTGGACTCGTGACTCGTAAAAAACGCAAGTCATTTGGTATAGGAGTTTATATGAATATATCTCTGAGGGAAACTGGCTGTCTTAAAAAAAGTTTAGATGGTATTTTCTTTTCATCTTGCCTCATAATGCATATTAGTGTTCATAACCGCAGCTCTGCTTTGCTTAAAGCAGAAACCAAGGAAACGAGGTTTAATTGATGTTCAAGCTCCACCTGCAGGCAGAGAGTGAATCTGCATTAATTCAGCCTGTATACTGCTTTGTTTCGTAGAGATGTTTTATGTAGAATAGTTTCACAAAACTGAAGTCAGACCATTTTGTTTTTGCTTCAAATTTCGAAATTATACAATCCAATTTAGATGAAAAGCTGCTCATGCTGGATGTACAGGTTAGAATATGGTGAAAAAGTTATTTTTTTCTTGTAACTTATTTCAAAAAGTGAAACTTTCAAATATTTTAGATTCATTACATGTAAAGTAAAACACTTCAAAAGTTTTTTTTTGTTTTAATTTTGATGATTAGAGCTTACAGCTCATGAAAGTCAAAAATCAGTATCTCAAAATATTAGAATATTTACATTTGAGTTTCAATTAATGACCATCCATACAGTATAAATTCTGGGTATCTCTTGTTCTTTGAAACCACAATAATGGGGTGTACATGAGATGATTACATGAGATGTACCTGTATGCAGCCTCTTTGTTTGGATTGTGTTGTTTAAAATACAGTGGTTGCCTCTCATTTTAAATTGAAAAAGAGCACAGACAAAGTCTTAGTTTGTTTATATGAGATTTATTTCATTTGTGTAATTCATTTGATTAATTGGGGTTTGTTTTAAAATTTTGTTTTGTTGCATTTTACAAAGAAATGTGCTGCATTTTATCTGACAGTTAATAAATGGACACCTTTTAATTTCTAATTTGTCTTAAATTTTGTTCGTTTTTTTTTGTTGTTGTTGTTGAGAAAATCATATCGTGAAATCAGTATTTCAAAACTAATTTAGCCTCAATAACAAGCTGAAAGAACTGTTGCTAATAAATAGAACAAAGACTTGAGACGTGACTTGGACTTCACCTCAAAGACTTGAGACTTGACTTGGACTTGGACCTCAGAGACTTGTGAACATGTCTGCTGATAAACAACTTAGAAGATAGCACCTTTTGTTTGAACCCCCCCCCCCCCCATTTTTCATGTGAGCAAAAGTATTGGAACAGATAGAATTAACATAGATTAAAGTGAAAAAGACTTAATATTTAGTTGCAAATCCTTTGCTTTCAATAACTGCATCAAGCCTGTGACCCATTGACATCACCAATGTGATGCTTCTTTTGTGATGCTTCTTTTCATAGAAGAAAATGAAAAATGGAAATATATTTGCTTTATTTTTAGTGTGTTTAATGTGTTCAAATACTTTAGCGTGCTACTGTACATCACTGCTTCTCCTCAATATTCAATTTCTATCTTCTTTTTTGTCGCAGTGTTTACAAATCGTGGCAATACCTTCAGCCTTCCTCTGATCTGCACACCAACAAATGGTCTCCATAAGTGACAAAGCGGTGGCCACTGCTAATGAATCGTTTGCGGACCATGCCGTGGCCACCTTACCCTTCGTGGAAGTGGGCGGCAGCGAGAGTAGCGAGAGGGGCAGCTCCATCTCATGCTCCAGTCCCGAAACCGGAGATGCTGGAGCTCAACTCAGCTACAGTCCAGGGGAGGAAGATGAGGACGATGGACCGCTGCAGATCTTTTTAGACTCCACTGAGGAGATGTTGACTCAGCCGCCCAAGCTGCCTGATTTTATACCCCAGCTCTTCAGCACCTTCTCTCCAACCCTGGAGGACATTGAGGAGTTCTTGCTGGAGAAGATGGAGCTTCTGAGTGATGCTCCTCTGAGTCCGGAGGAAAAGTCAAAGGAGGATGAGCCTCCCATACAGCCGTCTTCCCCCGGTGACGCAGAGCCGAAATCCTGCATGACCACAACGCCTCCTGCTGCACAGAGCGTTAACACCACGGCTAGTGCTGCGCCGGTGCTCGTCGGAGCTCCATTTGTGCTTCAATTACAACCTCTCCAGCTAAGCCACGCCCTCCCACAGCCAGACGCCCAATCGGGTGTGGCCAACGGGCTCCGGGTGGCCCACCTGGTGCTCGGTGTCCAAGGGGCACAGAACATTACCCTTCTTTCACCGCAGGTGCCCTCAGCAACTCTCCTCCCCATTGTGGGCGAGGCCGTCAACCAAGACCAAAAGTATGTGAAGATCGCTCCCCTGCCTATTGCCATCAGGGCGGTCGGAATCGCGGGCGCAAGCCTGATCAAAGCCATCACCCCACATCCATCCAGGACCTCCACGGAAACCTTGCGAGTACATAAATGCTCTCACCGGGGTGCGAAAAGATGTACACCAAGAGCAGCCACCTGAAGGCTCATTTCCGCAGACACACGGGAGAGAAACCCTACCTGTGCAGCTGGCCAGACTGTGGGTGGAGGTGAGCACTGAAACTGGACATTTATTCATGAAAATAATCAACATGAACGTGAGATATCTGTCAGTGATGATAACCACATTAAAATTGATCCTATTTGCTCTTATCATTTTCAAGTCACATTTACAACCCGAATTCCGGAAATGTTGGGACGTTTTTTTAAATTTGAATAAAATGAAAACTAAAAGACTTTCAAATCACATGAGCCAATATTTTATTCACAATATAACATAGATAACATAACAAATGTTTAAACTGAGAAATTTTACAATTTTATGCATAAAATGAGCTCATTTCAAATTTGATGCCTGCTACAGGTCTCAAAATAGTTGGGACGGGGGCATGTTTACCATGGTGTAGCATCTCCTCTTCTTTTCAAAACAGTTTGAAGACGTCTGGGCATCGAGGTTATGAGTTTCTGGAGTTTTGGTGTTGGAATTTGGTCCCATTCTTGCCTGATGTAGGTTTCCAGCTGCTGAAGAGTTCGTGGTCGTCTTTGATGTATTTTTCATTTAATGATGCACCAAATATTCTCTATAGGTGAAAGATCTGGACTGCAGGCAGGCCAATTCAGCTCCCGGACTCTTCTACTACGAAGCCATGCTGTTGTAATAGCTGCAGTATGTGGTTTTGCATTGTCCTGCTGAAATACACATCGTCTGGAGGGGAGCATATGTTGCTCTAAAACCCTTATATACCTTTCAGCATTCATAGTGCCTTCCAAAACATGCAAGCTGCCCATACCGTATGCACTTATGCACCCCCATACCATCAGAGATGCTGGCTTTTGAACTGAACGCTGATGACACGCTGGAAGTTCTCCCTCCTCTTTAGCCCGGAGGACACGGCGTCTGTGATTTCCTACAAGAATGTCAAATTTGGACTCGTCTGACCATAGAACACTTTTCCACTTTGAAACAGTCCATTTTAAATGAGCCTTGGCCCACAGGACACGACGGCGCTTCTGGACCATGTTCACATATGGCTAGGGCTGTGACGGTATGGGATTTTTTCTTACCGCGGTGAAGCAGCAACAAATATCGCGGTTTGGCGGTTAATCGCACAAACCCCCAAATCACCCCCTCCCCCTCATCCCCTCCTGCCAGAAATCTCTAATGACTTTTGATCAAGAACGCATGCAGCTTGTAAATGAATGTGGAAATTACGAATAATAAAGTGGTCTTCTTTATTATTAAAACAGCAAATTATATAAACAATAATAACAAAATAATATTTATTTCTATAACTTTTTTTTTTTCGATATCCTTTGAGTTTAATAGGAATTATGGAACAGTCTTTATCATCATTTGTAATCCATTCTTTGTACAATAAATTATTAAAAGAATAACGACCTGAGTAAGCTGCAGAAACAACAAGCCGAGCTCAACATGCCCCATGCTTAGTTCTGGTGAGTTGTGCTAAACTTCGATTCCTATTTCTTTAGACATTGTTTTTCGGGTAACAGACCGTGGATATAAACGCACTCGTCCAAACGCAACTTGTTGAAAAATTTGTTTGTTGAAACGCATCGTTTGTAACAGCAAATTAGGATGTCATTAATATTATTTAACTATTAATCGGGCTACATTTATAATAACAACCTTTCTAAAGTGCAACATAAAAGAGGCTTTTTTTCTGATTTGGGTTTTTCAAAGTGCAACATAAAAAGGGAACATCAGACTAGCCTGTCAGTACAAGTGTTCGGATGTTGTACAACTACTGGGCCGCTTAAGTGAAACAGTTTTTTTTTAGTCCTGCTCCTGCGAGCTTATATTCCACATTCGCACCCACCCGCTCCTGCTATATATTCACTCTTTGTTCACCCACTGTCCGCTTAGAATAATTTTCTTCCTAACCCGACCGTTCCCGCTAAATATATATCTCGTTTCCAGAATCTCACATTTAAATTTCCACTACTGAAAGAGAGAGAGATAACAAATAAAAATGTCTGCACTAAAATTATTTTATTGTAGGCAATTTATTTTATTCGTCTTGTCAAAATACAAAATTCGTTTAACATTTTGCTGTCAACACAGTAGGAAAAGTGTCGCAGAGAAAAAAAAAATGACATCTGTCATTTTAATTTATAAGCAAAATATGAACAAAACCGTTGGCTTGTAGACATTGCGAAATGAAATCACTTTTTAACTGAACAATTTAACATCCCTGAGAAGAATGTCCCGAGCCAGACTTGCCTGATGTGGGTTTCTTAGCAGTAAACTGACCATTTTCCAGTCCAAGATGAACGTCCTTCAAGGACAGCGTATCTACGCTTTGCCATCCTTATTCTGCTCTGTCACTCATCGACAACCTGCCTGTTCTGTCTGAGGGCCGTTATGCACATGCTGCGCGCACAGACCCAGCAATAAAATACATGACACAGAAAGCACTGGTCCGTGCGTGCAGCACGTGAGCGATAAGAGTGAGTTAAGCGCAGATATGCTGTTCTGAAAGGACGTCGGGAACGGGATATTGTTAGACCGCCCACTCCCGTTCAAATTACACCAGAGTTACCGACTGCTACCATGTTTTATTTGGGAATTTAATCATGCGCCGCAAGAAATCGGGTCGGGTCCCGCGGAATGCAGACCTCTAGCTTCCTCCTGAAAATACCTTGCAAAAAAGTGCGGTGATGACGGTGATGACCTTAAGACCGCGGTCGGCATCTCATAATGCGGTAATGCGGTTATCGTCACAGCCCTACATATGGCTTCCTTTTTGCATGATAGCGCTTTAGTTGGCATCTGCAGATGGCACGGTGGATTGTGTTTACCGACAGTGGTTTCTGGAAGTATTCCTGGGCCCATTTAGTAATGTCAATGACAGAATCATGCCAATGAGTGATGCAGTGTCGTCTGAGGGCCCGAAGACCACGGGCATCCACCAAAGGTCTTCGGCCTTGTCCCTTACACTCAGAGATTTCTCCAGTTTCTCTGAATCTTTTGATTATGCACTGTAGATGATGAGATTTGCAAAGCCTTTGCAATTTGACGTTGAGGAACGTTGTTTTTAAAGTATTCCACAATATTTTTATGCACTCTTTTACAGATTGGAGAGCCTCTGCCCATTTTTACTTCTGAGATACTCTGCCTCTTTAAGACATCCCTTTTATAGCTAATCATGTTACAGACTAGGGATGTGCGCTATGACTAATTTGACTGTCGTTTAAACGGAAGTTTTGTATCCGACTAGTCGACTAGTCTAAAAGCTAGAAACCCCCCAAAAATGGCAAAAAAAAATAAATAAATAAATAACTGTGCGTGTGTCTATATAACAGCATACAGTTGAAATACTTAATCTTTGAATCACTGTCAAATCCCTCAATGAATTCTGCAAAAAATAGGTCACGATTATGCCGTATGCTTGCCTCGCGTTATCATCAATTAATTTTAGGCGGTCGTTAAACAGAAAAAAAGGAAGAGCATACACTCTTCATAAACCAGTGCATAGCTTATTTATTCAGATCGTCTGGAGCAATGCAGAAATTGAAAATCAATCAATAGACTGACAGAATTCTTCATTTTCATATAACGTTAGCCAACATATTAAAACACATATTAAAACAAAAGTTTAAAACAATAGGAAAGTTTATCAAGGAATAGCATTAAAACGGCTTTTAAAAATGTACTTCATGTTGGCTATATTGTCTAAAAACAAAACAAAGCTTGTTTTACTTACTCAGACCATGCGCATTTGTTCAGTGAATTTAACATGTTAACGTCTGGCGAAAGACGGGACTAGAGGCGATTCTGCAAAAAAAAGCGCTCGGCAGGAACTGAAGTCACAGGCACGCAGAGAAATAACTACAAGCAAGCAGACAGTTTCGAAAAGATCCTGGAAATCCCGCACCACCACCGAAGTGGGTCTTCGTTTAGAGGAATAGACGGCGCGGATAGGATCGCGGACCGCAGCGGCAGGTTGTAGTGTATGACATGATTGACGTTTGGCTTTGGCTAGCCTCCAAGCTAACGCATACATGCCTGTATTGAATATGATTACGCATAGCTCCAGTAAAGTTATTGTAAGCCAATTTGACATTACACAGTTTACAAAAAACGTTTCCATTTCCTTCTAATTCAAAATAATCCCAGACCTTGCTGGTCTTTCGCGTGGAGCTTGCCGCAACTGACATGAAGAAAACGCATGTGAGGTAAAATTATAGTTCCCGCCCAGATACGCTTTTAAAAATATTTATATATTTAAATATTTTAATATGTATTCTTTTTCAAAAGTTTTATTTTAACTGTTCTTTAAAATGTTTTAAATGTAACGTTAAAATGATGGTAATTTGAATGATAAAATCATCTTTTTTTTTTTTCTCTGGTGTAGTCGACTATTGTTTTCAGTGTCGACTAGTAGGAGCTGTACCGTTTAGTCGACTAGTCGACTAGACCCGCACATCCCTATTACAGACCTAATGTTAATTAACTTAAAGGGGTCATATGATGCGATTTCAAGTTTTCCTTTCTCTTTGGAGTGTTACAAGCTGATTGTGCATAGATAAGATCCCTGAAATTGCAGAGACTAAAGTCTCAAAACCAAAGAGATATTCTTTATCAAAGTTAAGACTCTGCTACGCCCCCCTAAAAAGGCTCATTCAAACACGCCCCCACATGTCTACGTCACGATGTGGAAATATTTGCATAATGCCACCCAAATGTGCACGCAAAGAAAGAAGGCGTGGTTTCAGTAACCGCAGTAGTGTTGATGCAGCCATGTCAGGGAGACACTGTGTGTTTCTAGGCGAAAGCAAAAGCACTTTATTTGACCTTCCGAAAGTAGATGCATTTAGGAATCATTAAGATTACTTACAACAGAACAGCAACGCATTTTATGGACGACAGTTTCGTGAACCTAGGAGAGGAGGTAATTCTGACTTTGCTATGACAATCTGGCGCTTCTGAATCAGCGACTGTAAGTATGTTTTGTTATTAGTTTAAGTATTTGCTATTGACTGTTCAAATGCGGAGTTTTGCGTGTCGTGTGTGTGTGCGTGTGCACGTGTGAGAGAGAGAGAGAGAGACAGGGTCACATCACAGTGGAGTCAGCTGTCTTAATCGCGGCTTGTTTCCAAATATACACAAGCATCATTGCTGTGTCTGTCATGCGACTCTGTTCCCCTTTCGGCCTTGAACTGATGGTAAAACTAAGGACATTATTAGCTGTCATTACATTTATTTTGAAAGATGAAGCTCGCGACTATGGAAAGGGGCGTTACATTTCTGACGAGTGCTTGCGGTGTTCGGCCAATCACAATGCACTTTGCCAGTTGGCCAATCAGAGCAGACTGCGCTTGTCGGAAGGAGGGACTTTGTAGAAAACGACGCGTTTGAGAGATGCGGGGCATAGAGGACCTACAATAATGTACAATATTTGAAAAATAATGTGTTTTTTGAACATTAAAACATGTCAACATATTCTGTTACACCAAATACACAAAATAATGATCTTTAAAAAAGCATCATATGACCCCTTTAATTAGTTGCTAGATGTCCTCCCAGCTGAATCTTTTCAAAATGTATTTTATACGTTTATTTAGTACTAATGTTATTTTTTTAAAAGCAAAATAATTTACTTAATGACAACTGTCCTTATAAACCTGTATCAATGAAAAAAGTTCATAAAAAATAAACAAACTTAAATCTATAAGACTATATTTAAGATTGAATTTGGAACAATGCTTAAAGTAGCTCTATTATACAGGGTTCCCACGCTTCTTGAAAGTACTTGAAAGTACTTGAATTTCAGACATATGGATTCAAGGCCTGGAAAGTACTTGAAAATAAACATAGGTCCTTGAAAGTGCTTGAATTAAATTTGAAATAAATTTTGTTTATGGCGCCATTTCAAAAATTGTCCTATATGTGCTGTCAAAGACAGAACGAAACGGCACTAATGATTGGGGTGGAGATGGGGTAGCGCGGGGAAGAAAAAACTTTGCGTGTGTTGATGCGCAGCCTAGAGCCCTGCGCGGGACAGTTTTCTTATGCCCGCTCCCGCTGAGTTTCTGACCATTAACCGCCCACTCCTGCAACGTGTGTTGTGTCCCGCTCCCGCAAACATTCTAATATTGTGTATAATTTTCGCGCTATCAATATGCGGGGTATTGAAATCAAATTTGAATGTGCGCTCGCAGTTCACGATCACGCGCACTCTGTGTAAAGTGAGCACATCTTACAGTGTGTGCATAATTATTAGGCACGTTGATATTCTGATCATATTTTTTTTTTTTCAAGCACATTTTACCAATACCAAACCACATCAATCTTAATATCTACTATTAATTTTGTATTTAATTATTTATAAGTGATATATAATTGTCCATGAAGGCTGGAAGTGAAAAACTCCTTATATTCAGGTGTGCAGAATTATTAGGCAGGTTTTCTTTTACAGATCAAATGAGCCAAAAAAGAGATTTAACTCAGACTGAAAGTCAAAAATGATTAAATCCCCATGAGAAATATTCAAAACTAATGCAATACAGAAATTGCAAAGTTAAGACATAAACATTGGTCCAACGAAATGCTCATTGGGTCAGCGTGGTCAGATAAAAACGGGTGGACAATAAAAGGTGCATGTTAACTGCAAAAGAAATAGGAATTAATATGAAGAATTAGGTGTAAAACCATCGGGAACCATTTACTCTCCAGCGCTACCATTTTCCAGAACTGCAACCTTCCTGGAGTCTCCAGAATTACAATGTGCCAGGTTCTCAGAGACTTTGCTTGGGTAAAAAATCCTAAAAAATGACCCTCACTTAATAAGAATAACATGCTGATGTGTTGTGAAAGAATTTACAGTAAGCATTTACAGTTTAAAAGCAAATAGAAAGTCCTATTTTTTATTTATTTTCTTTATATATTTTTTTGCAGATTTGCACATGTACAAGGTTTAAAATGTTCATGAAATACTTTCAAAAAATATTGAAGTTTTCAGCAGCTGCATGTTTGAGCACCTGCATTCCTCTAGGTCAAAGATGAAAAAATGGGATTTACAAAAATAATTTTGACTTGAGTTTATTTATTAATGAGTAACGTCTCTGAGAGAATGCAAATTTTTAATGTTAACAGGTTTTACCATGTTATTACAAGATTTAACCACTTTTTATTAATTTAAAAATTCTTTCAAATTTTAATCTTGTACAAGAACTACAGCAAAAACCAGTTTGATGCACATTTTATTAATATTTTAGAAATTGTATTTGAATATTATTGACTTCAATGGATTTCGTTAAATTCCTTTGAACACGACTGCTCAAAACAGTCTAAATTTATGAAACCTACACATTCAAAACATTATTACTCTGAAATTTTTAATGTAAATGTTAAGTGTAAGTGAAATGTTAAGTACTGTAAGGTCTTTCATGACACTACATATGCTGGCGTGTGAATTTGATAGGTGCTTGATATAAAATAAATGGTGCTTTAAAAAGTCCTTGAAAGTCCTTGAATCTGGTGTTCATGAAAGAGTGGGAACCCTGATTATAGCAAATTTCTAATTTTAAATATTCAACTTATTAATAAACTATTAATTTCAAAACAAATAGTTGTTACATAAGATTATAATTTTTAAATATGCCTAAATTCACTTTGAATTGGCATTGACAGAAACTAATGAAGTTAAGTAATAGTATACATATTATTTATTTAGCATTTATTAGATATTTTATTAACATGGAAAATTTTATTGGGGAAAACTGTATCGACAACATTTATGCTATTTTATTTTATTTATTTTTTTATTTTTTTTTGTCATTATGGAGCCTGATAATTCCAGTTCAATTAATTTCCCTTAATTGTATGGGGGGGGGCAGTGTGAATGTTCTGTTAAACTGTTCTACACAATATACAAATAAATTGATTAACAAAAAATAAATGCATTTTAATAACATTTATTTATTAAAATAAATTAACTATATAAAATTATATGAAAAAAATAATATATAAAAACTAGAAATAAAAAAAAATAATTATAGATTATAATTATAAAATTATTATTTTTCATTTTTGGATGAACTCATCTTTCAGGCTTTTCTGATTTACCTGGTAAAACACTGTTATGCTCATATATTTAAATCAGTGTTTATTATAATTGCTAGCTTTCAGCCCTCTCGTCGCCCCCACACTCCTCCATCAGTTTTGTTGTTGTAAACACAATCAAGTCACTCTGAAATGAAACAAGAGGGTCACAAGAGGGTTAGTGCAGTAAGAAAGTCGTGGCCTCTCGCTAGGAGTTTATTCTTGAGTGGGAACCGAGGGTTTGGTGCGCTTGCTTTTAAGCCTCATCTTGGCACCACAGGGCAAGAAGTATCGTTTTCCACATTCTTTCTGGTCTCTTAACACGGGTTCATTTACTTAATTGCATGTTATTTTGTTTAGTCCAAGTGAGAGAGCGTAGAAGAACACAACAGACTGGATTGTAAAAATGTACATGCGAGACGTTTTGGTTGATTTGTTCGGGTGATTGCGTAGATATTTTTAGTTGTATGTAGGACAAAGTCATTCATCAACTAAAATAAACATGAATTTTCTAAATTTTTTTGTTTTTTCCTTGCAGAACATCATCAAAAAAGTAAACGGACAGAAGTTTGTGTATCGTTTTGTATCGTACCCTGAGATCCTAAAGGGAGATGTCATGGCCAGAATGGAGGGTGCAGACGGTGGCTCAAACGGACCTCTGCCCCTCTCCGACAAACCTGCAAACATCTCCAGGGATAAAGACAGCAAAGCCGCCCAAGACCGAGGTGCAGAAACACCGGGTCAGTCCAAATCGTCCGGTCGGAATGACTATATCCACTCTGGCTTGTATACATCCTTCACTTTGACTTCTCTGCAGTCGGGAACGCAACTTTTTAAATCCATGAAGATTGAAAATCCAGGAGAAAAGTTAATGGAGAAAAAGGCAGCCCAGGAGTCGCCCCAGCCACCCACCGTCATTAAATTTGGGACCATGCCACAGAGCAGACACACCACTCCATCTGTTATAGGGAAGCCTGAACTTCCGGCACAAACTGCCCAAGCCCCACTGCCCGCTCCGGCAGAACCTGAGGCCAAACAGGCCGCCATCTCGCATGTAGTGTGTGCTTTTGTGGAGAATCCCATCTCAGAGAATGCCATGACGGGCTTCCCGCTCTCAAGAATCTCTTCATCACCACTCACGCGTTCCCAGTCGCCCTCCTCTTCTCCGATGACGGATTCCCAGGAGCTGGTGATTGACAGTGAAATTGAGTCCCTCTCCTCACAGCCTTCAGAGTTACAGCTGCAGGTATGACACGTAGTGCTGATGCCTACTTATGCAGAAGGTGGTGTGTCAAATGCTATAGGATAAGCTATTAGCTTTGTGGAGTTTTTAACTTCACATTTGCTTGTGCTTTTTTTTTTTTTTTTACCAGAAACATGCACAAGAAGATTTTAAAATGAATCAGGAATCTTTAGGCATCTCACGATTCGACTGTATTTTGATTCAGAGAGTCGCTGTTGCAAAATTATTCTTCATGAGATTCAGTTTTTGGTGGCTCTTAGTAAATACAATGCCACCTCAGAGCCAGTCAGTGTGTGTCTTGTTTGTAGTATGTGCCTTTTCAATAAACAGAATTATTAATAGTTCATTTACGAATAATTGATGTAGAATTGAAGAAGAATTTACACTGTGAAAGATTTTACTCCACCAACAACAATGCAAGATGCTTATTTTATTTTATTATTTTTAACAGTTGTAAAATTGTTATATATTATTTGG
This sequence comes from Aspiorhynchus laticeps, assembly GCA_023376895.1. Lineage (NCBI taxonomy): Eukaryota > Metazoa > Chordata > Actinopteri > Cypriniformes > Cyprinidae > Aspiorhynchus > Aspiorhynchus laticeps. The sequence goes on from JALXFT010000066.1 coordinate 39,535, forward strand.
GTCTAAAATGTTTGTTTGTTTATTTGTTTATATTTTTATTTAAATTATTTGGATGCAGAACAACCAATTTAACAAAAGATTTTTCTCAGCCAACAACAATGCATTGCTAACTTTATCACAGCTGAAATTTATACACATACGCACGCACATGCACGCACACACACACACACACACACACGCATAAATATATATATATATATATATATATATGTATATGTATATGTGTGTGTATGTATGTGTATATATATATACAGTCAGGTCCATAAATATTGGGACATTGACACAATTCTAACATTTTTGGCTCTATACACCACCACAATGGATTTCAAATGAAACGAACAAGATGTGCTTTAACTGCAGACTGTCAGCTTTAATTTGAGGGTATTTACATCCAAATCAGGTGAACGGTGTAGGAATTATGTTAGAATTGTGTCGATGTCCCAATATTTATGGACCTGACTGTATATAGGGTACAACGGTGCTAAAGGCGCCCCGGGGTAAAAGGTGCCTATGATATTATTTTCATCTAAACCACTAGATGGCACAAAACATGGCTTAGCACTTTCCAAAACATTCGCTTTTCAAGTTATAAGTGCATATTTGTCCGATCTTTGATTGCGCGCAGCAGCGCAAAGTTGATTCTGTGCTTACTTGATCTAATAGTTTGTTTTTTAAAATGTTGTAGATTTAAGAATCAAATGAGAATCACTAAAATTAATGCATATATTTTGAGACAAAGGTGGTCTTTATGATTTTCAGTTTTGTTTAAGATAATTAAAGCAACAGTTTTTAAATAACGAAAGAATATGAAAGTATGGTATTTGGGGTAAAAAGCGCCCCCGCTGTTGGGGCTAAAGGCGCACAGTAATTAACATGATAATTAATAGATGGCTGACTTTTCCATTTGTTGACATCACATGGTTAGATTCAGATGGTAAATATCATATGTTATGTTGGGTGTCCATATTAGAGATAATCACCATGTTTAGAATGAAACAATCATATTTAAAAACATGATATTAATCATATCATATAATAAAATATAATTTGTTGTTACTACTGTAAATATATATTAAATTATTGGATCTCCTTCAATGCTTTCAGAATCTTTA
>JALXFT010000067.1:0-22395 GCA_023376895.1 Aspiorhynchus laticeps
CTACTGATTATTCAGTGGACTAATCGACGATTAGTCGATTAATCGTTCTAATAATCGTTAGATTAATCGATTATCAAAATAATCGTTTGTTGCAGCCCTAATCAGCACCACGCTTCAGACACGCCCTCCGTCAAGCGTTGACGCCGACGCCCCGTGTGAATGCAGCGTGAGCCACACACACGTCACACACCGGATGTGTGTGCGCACTCAGATCACTTGGACATGGTTGTGTACAAGAGGTTAAAAAACAATATAAATACTGTTCGTTTTCTCACACAAACCGCTCGTTTCGTGTCTTAGGCAATCAATGTGTAGTTACGATGGGGAATTGTTTAATTTGGATTTCTCTGTGCATGTTCTTTTTCCCTCTTATAGAGACAGTGACCTATACCTGCCATTATATGACTGACAGACTAGAACGGTTTGACCTAAAAACATCAAAATTGGATCTACTGGAAAAAAAAGACACCTACATCTTGGATGCCCTTGGGGTAAGCTGATAGATACCAAATTTTAATTTCAAAGTGAACTATCCCTTTAAGTTCACTTAAATTAAAAGTTATGTCGAAGTCTAATAAATGTTGAATTGATAGTAATCAATTTACTATCTTAATTATACTGTAATGTTGAATGGCTATAGTCAATGGTTAAATATTAGGAAAAAATATCAGAGACATCAGTTGGTATCATTGATACTTGCCTTCAGTCATAAAAAAAAGATGGCATTAAACAAATATTAAAAATATATACTTTATGCTGTTTCTACATTAATTTGAAGACTGAATGTGAAATTATTGCAATATATAAGTATAATTAAAAACTTTAATATTAGGTGGGATTAATTTCAGAAAACAAATTGTGATTACTTTTTTTTTTTTTTGATTGACAGCACTAATTTTAACATTTATGGACTGTTCCCATTCCCTTACATTGTAAATGTAACCCAGATTTTTGTTTTCTTTTTCATTTTTTTTTAAAGAAAAGGAGGAGCAAGTGAAAATATAATGTTGATTACCACAAAAACGTATCATAAATACGGTAAATCTCAAATTGTTTCCATGACCTTGATGAAAAAACAACAAGCTGGAAGTCATATGTTGATTGAATTTATCCAGCAGCCCCAATTTTTCCGGATGTGACAGACTGCTTACCTTAACATAGGAAGGCTGTTTCTCCAAAATGAGGTCTGCCACTCTTTTAGATACCTGTAAGATGAGAACACAAGCTAAAGGTTAACATCTGTTCAACATGTCCAAGCTTTGTGCATTTAACACCTCTTTTTAATCATTAGCAGCATTAGCTGAGGCTTTAAAAGTAGTAAAAAGAAGAACAACTTGAGACTTTAAAATTGAATTGAAGTCTATTTTAGGCTTTTCATGTCTTCCACATCTGCAACAATGACTCTGTAACAATATAATAAATGTTTTCTTGGGGCACTCAAACATTCAGCGGGTAATAATGGCTCCACGGAAGGTCAAGCCATAAATAAGGCATACTGAGGCACGCTCCGATCGATATGTGCGTCACATGGTGGGGCTGTCAGGAACGAGAGGGCGGGACGGCTGTGAAGTGTTGGCGTGTCGGTGAAAGTTGAACAGATGGCAGACTCAGCTGAGCAGCAGCGTATGTTAGCAGATCTCACTGTGCGAAAAGCTGAGACCGACTGGCAGGAGAGCGCTGGGTTGTGTGTATGTGTGTGTGTGTGTGTGATAAAGACAACTGAAAGAGACATTTTCAAGAGCACCTCAACTTGCTTTTTCATATGCATCAGCTCTTGGATCTTAAAGGAACAGTTTCCCCAAAAATGACAGTTCTGTCATCATTTACCCACCCTCATGTCATTTTAAACCTGCATGATATTCATAAAAGTAAATATTCTGAAGAATAATCCATACAATGAAAGTTAATGAGGTCCAAAACGACATTAGGCCCTGCTAATGAAAAAAAAATATATATATTTTCTTTTGTGTTTCCAAAGATGAAAGACACTGGTTAAGAATATTAATGTTATATAAAATAAAAGAAACCATAAAAATAGTTACTTCAGATAAAATAAATGGTAACTGAAAGATATATTATATATTAAAAAAACGTATTTTATTTCTGATAGCTGCCAAGGAAACATTTCTCATTTTCATTGTTTAACTAGATGTACTAACATAACTAAAACTGAAATAAAATTTATAAAAACTACAGATACATTAAAAAACAAAAATTATGCAAAATAAAAATGACAAAACATTAAATGAAAACAGAAAATCTAATTCAAACTCATTTTCATTGTTTAATCTGATGCACTAATATAACTAAAAGTGGAATAAAATTAATAAAAACTACAGATACATTAAAAACTGTGAAAAATGAAAATGACTTAATAAAAACTATAATATTATCTCAGTGATACTAAAATAACACTGATACAGGTTTAAAAATATATATGAAAGTGCGTAAATGGCACAATTGCCTTTTTTGGGTGAACTATCCATTTAAGCCACATTTTTCTAACCAATTATTAAAATCACAAGCCGTAAAAATGGAAAGACACAGTGTTATTAATGCCAAGCTAACCTGCAATTTACCCACGGAATGAGTAAAGGCATTTTCTCATTGTGCAAAGATGACCAAAGGAGACCTCGACTCAGAAGGAGGGCCTGTGATTTTCACAAAGCTCACTGCTCCACCTATTGGTCATTCATTTTTGTAAAAGACCCCACAGGACGGATTGACGCCAGAATGAGAAAACAAGCTGTGAGGAGCCTTCCGGTGTGCGGTTTCCAAAAACTAAAAGACAGACTTTAAAAACAGGTGGCCAACACACTCTGTCTGACTTCGATAGGCCGAACACGGTGACAAGCGGCAAAGCTGTCTGTCAGCGAGGCACAAGACTCTCTCTGTATGCCTTCCAGCAGCCAAATGTGAGTGATTCCTGCATGGGTAATAACTCCAATTAGAAATCTATTAACCAGAGCAGTAAACAGCCTGCAATTTTCTCTACTGCTGGTTCTACAAATCCAAATTAAAGCAGGGAGAACCTACGATCAAATTCAGACTAACTTACAATTCCACCTTATTTTCCAATTACGGCAATCATTCTTAAGGACACAAACGAATATTACATAATAAAATGCATCATTATTATTGTTCATTTTAGCTAATGACTACAAGAAAAGACTTCTCCATATTCATCTAATCAGCTAAAACAGCATTACGTTTAATTAGGACTTGAAAGAAAAACTCCATTAGACTGAAGAGTGAACACAAAGGCCAGCAGTAAACAAGATATCTGTTGGGCCCTGGTCAATACAGTTTTATTCATATTACAAGTGAATCGATTGACATTCATTGCCAGATACAACAAACAATAAAAGGCTAATTCAAAAGCATGCATTTAAGAATTAATCACTTGAATGCTTTTGTGTCCTATTGTGTTGTTAAAGGTGAAATTGGGGTATTTGTGCATAGTTAAAACACAAATTCCACTTCATAAGTCAATCATTGATTAAATTCAGAAAGTGTACAAGTGTAAAAACTGTCACTTTCAAACATTTCTCACACAACTTCCTCCTAACAGCAACCAGCAGTGTGATTTTGGGGTGGCAGTTTGGAAACAATTTTGTTTTATAAAATATCTTGTAAAAGATTTAAAAAAAAATGTAATAAATAAAATAATAATACAAAATTAAATACCATCTTGGGATAAGTATGTTTATTTTTTAAAATAAATTATTTTTCTGCATTTATCTGATCAAAAATGTAAAGAAATTTAACACTGTGAAATATTACAATTTAAAACAACTGTTTTCTATTTGAACATATTTTAAAATGTAAATAGCAAAGCTGAATTTTCAGCAGCCTTTACTCCAGTCTTCAGTGTCACATGATCCTTCAGAAATCATTCTGATTTGATGCTCAAGAAACATTTCTTCTTATCATCAATATTGAAAACAGTTGTGATGCTTAATATTGTGCATTTATTAAGATAGAGACTGTGCATTTCAGAATTCTTTGATGAACCAACATTCAAAAGAACAGCATTTATTTGAAGTCTTTGTAACATTATAAATGACTTATGATCAATTTAATGCATCCTTGCTGAATAAAAGTATATATTTCTTTTAAAAAAAAACTGTACTAACCCCAAACAATACCTGAAAGGTATTGTAAATCAATTGATTTCCTTTACTCATAATATTTATGAACCCTTTTTGTATAAAGCAGTACTTAAAAGTTAGCCAGCCCAATTCAGCAGCAAATCCTGGTGGGAAACGACTGAAAACTTCTTCCTGCCCACCAAAAAAGATAAAGAAACAGGCTTATTCTGAAACACACTTGCACTGCAGACAAGCAATTAGCTCAGTGATGAGTTCCTGCCAAAGAAGTGTCAGAGCTACGTGTTAGGCTGCCACCTCCAATAGACCAGATGGATTTCTCTCCCACTGACCCATCGAATCCACAATAACCTACATCTACCAACGACACATTCAGGGACTGTGCATATGGGCATTCCAGAGAGAGCCATCTCCAAAATCATTGCAGATGGGCTGAGAGAAAAAATGCATCATTACTGTCAATAAGGCCACATTCTCTTATGTAAATGACACTGGAGGAGCTTGCATAAATCATGAATAAAATACCACACCATGTGAGCGTGCTTAGTGAGAATTAATGGCATTCAGCAGGAGCCTCTCACAGCTCCTCCTCTGATGCCTGCAGCTGTCTGTCATGACCCGGGATCAGTGTTTGGGGACAGGGCCCCTCCGGTGACCCCAGGGCTGCTGCATTGCCAGCAAACGGTCTACCCATGGCCGGGCACAACAGATAGCATCAGACTGAGTCATTGGGTACCCCCAAGGATCCAGAGGACTTTATCTTTCACCCTAAAGCTGATAGAACAGCTGTGCGTAAGCAAGCATCTTAAGCAAGAAACAACAAAGACAGAGGTTGACATTCCTCTTTTTCTAAGGCTGCAGCCAGCAGTAAACTCGGATCAAGACAGAATGAATCACCATGGATCAAGACATAATGTACTCATGCGCTCACAAGCACGCTACACCACACACTGAGAAGCTGTAAAAACACTAATAGAACTGTGACGTTTGCACCAGGATGAGATACAAGCTCAGAAATGAGTCACAGGGCTCTAGACTGCGACCAAAATGGTCACATTTGCGACCATTTTTTGAGAATGTGCGAGTAAAGAATTGACGTAGTTGCACTTGTGCGAGTGCATGGTCTGCGCTTTCAGAGAGGCGCTTTCAGCGCGAGCGCTTCAGGTGTAGGGCCTGGTTTATACTCACCGCGTCAGCACGAGTGCGAAGGTGCACACCGTGGACGGAGCGCAACGGAGGATTTGGTTTTCAAACTAAAATGAAAGGCCACTTCTTAAACCAGAGAAGGTGAACATGTTGGTCTTCTTGTGGAAAAAAACATGCAAGTCCTGTCAGCGACAACCAGTTTAGTTTTACTTTTCTTTTTGTTTTCGTTTTGAAAAGCTTGTTATCTTTGCTGTTTACCTCACGTTACGGTATGGAGGCTTTCCTTAATTTTTTTTAGAGCTGCAACAAACGATTATTTTGATAATCGATTAATCTAACGATTATTAGAACGATTAATCGACTAATCGTCGATTAACCCACTGATTAATCAGTAGACTTTGATTGATTATTCAGTTTTTGCTATTAGTTAGAATATTAAGTTATACATATTCTAACATAAATAAAGGTCACTTCAGCTTTAGAAAAGCATATTATGTAATTACAATTATTACACAATTAATTGGTAACACTTTACATTAAGGTTCATTAGTTAACATGACTGCACTGTATTTTATGTATAATCATTTTCTATTCGTAACGGTTTTAAATTAATTTTAAATAATTTTTTTATATAATTTCCTTGTTTTTATTGTGATTATTATTTTTTTTAATTCCTTGTTTTTATTGTTGTGATTATTATTTTTAATGTCTATTTCACTTCCTTTTATGTAAAGCACTTTTGTGTTTTTGAATTTTTTTGTGTATGAAATGTGCTATATAAATAAACTTGCCTTGCCTAACATGAATTAATAATGAACAATACTTCTATAGCATTTGTTAATCTTAATGTTAATTTCAGCATTTACTAATGCATTATTAAAATCACAAGTTGTTTTTTTACATTGATAAATGCATTGTGAACTAACATGAACAACTGTATTTTTATTAACCAACATTAACAAAGATTAATACTTAAATGTAATAAATGTATTGTTCATTCATGTTAATTAATACATTAACTAATGTTAACAAATGATACCTTAATGTAATGCTACCAATTCATTATAAAAATAGATGTATTTGGCACACAAAATGAGACGACAGACAGAGACACTCTCTCACCATTTAATTAGCTACATGAAGAAGTAACTGAATGACACATCATTCTGCCTCACATCTCCTTTTGTAAGTCATATAGATAAGAAAAAAAATAAAGGTAAGTGATAAGACGCTTTGGATAAACTATTTTATTCACAACATAATGTCTTAAAATACCTTATAGGTTTATGATAATCAAAACAGTCCTGAGCTAGATCAAGCTTTGATCTCTGCAAACCAAACTGTCACTTTAATGATATTATTATTTTTTCCCACTAATAAAAGTATTTTATCATTAGCTAGCTCACACTGGTGAGCTGCTTTATAACAGAAAATCAAGTTGTAATTCTAACTGAAAGCGACACTGACTTTCATGTTTTTCATGTTTAATACCGTAAAGCTGCTTCAATTAAGGCGATCTAATGCATAAAGTACTATATAAATAAACATAATGTGACGAACTCTACTGGAGTAATGTTACGTTACTGAACTGCAGAGCTCATGCAAACATCCACATCGTTGTAATCAGATGCATTTTTAACTGTTGCTTTCACACTGCTGCCAGTTTTTGTTGTTTATTTCGTTACTGAGAGGAAAGCGCGCAATATATATTTACATATTCATCCAAACGCCGCTCAAGTTTGGATGCATTTGCTCTGAAGTGCTGTGTGTTCTTCTCTTGATCTGCATCCAGGAGGGCTGAACTAGAGTCTTGCGCCACACTGGTCAAACCGCAGTATTGCAGGCTCTTACATTAGGTCATATGAGATCAAACGACTACTCGACAACAAAAATATTTGTCGACAATTTTTTATTGTCGACGTTGTCGATAATGTCGACTAATCGTTGCAGCCCTAATTTTTTTATTATTATTTATTTGATTCCTCAGTGTTTGCTAAGCATTCTTTAATTTATTAGTCGGTATGCTATATAATATAGCATGCGGTGTATGCCATGCCTCGTCTTATTCGTTTTTGTTAATAAAGGTTATGTAGTTTGTCATTGTAGCCTACTGTTTTATTGTTGTTGTGCTTTTTAATTAAGAATAACATAATACCAACCTTTGTTCCTTCATTTCCTTTCATCTGCGTTATAAATATTAAAAACGAGAAAAGTTTTTCAGTTTCTCCAAAGCTCAGTAGAAAAAACATTGAAAATGTTCTTATTTTATCATTTTTTTCATTGTTTAAATGTTAACGGGTTTCATTAAAAAGTATTATGTATTGACTTTAGTCTGATTAATGAGTTTTGAGATAAAGATAAATTCTTTTTGAAATAGAATTTATCACATAAAATAAGGAAGACTGTGTAGTAAAGTTGTGCTACTTCATTAGTAACAATGTCAAGATATATAATAACGATTAGCTTTTATGTGAGGAAACTAAACTGAACTGAATATAAAGCACCATGTCAAGTCACAAAGTCACATATTTTATCATAGACAAAAAGTATAATTTTTGATGCAAAAGAATCAGCGATATCATGTGTCACAAAGGGGCGCTGCAAGCAGCATTTGAAGAGTGAAGTTTCTTTTAAAGACTTCTCTGAATGTGGTACTTACGGCTGCTTGTTGTCTCTTCAGCTTATCTCTGTACTCCTCAAGCTCCAGAAGGTTCAAATCCGGAGGGAGTTTCTGTTGGGCAAACATACAACATACAGAAAAATCTGAGATTTGAGAATTTATTTTATTCTGATGATACTATATATAAGTTTGAACATTGTGCCAGATAACACAGGCATGGCCAAATTATCTCCAGCTCTGAAGAGCTCCATAAACAACAGCAGATGAACAGCTCTAACAAACTTTTAGTTGAGATGCAGCCCAACTTTATTATAGAGGAATAAACAAATAACACCCAATGCCCTATGCCAAACAGAGAAACAACGAAAACTCAAAAGTCTGGACTCAAATAAGAGTAGTTACTTTCCCTCTTGGCTGTAATTCTCATTCCATGCATGCAGATTTTGCAAGGCACCACCAAATCTAATGAGATTTCGCATTTGCAGTATGTGAATAATCTGTCAATTGTTGTTATATATATGTGTGTGTGTGTATATATAGTATATAGTGTGTCACCAAAGAGAAGTGTGACAAAAAAATTCCTTCGTATTTTAAAAATGCAAAACATCTTACAGATTCTGCAAGTGGCATGTAAGACAATAAGAACACATTATGACATTCTCAAACACACACCTCAAGCTCATATTGCACCATGTCAAAGGAGTCACTAGAGAAGTAAACTTCCTCTATGCTATCAATGATTTCCTCTTCTGCCTGTGGATCAGTGGGTTGTTCTCCCAATTCCCTCAGCTCCTCCTGTGGGGAGAAAAAGAGAAATGAGAATGATTATTGGCAGGGAAATCTCACTACTTCTGGGACACCATCGTGGGGAAGCTGGCCGTGCAACTAAAAACAGGGTTTGAACATTGATTATTTCTCACGCCTGGCTTATAGCCAAGCCGAGTGCAAAGATTAAGTGGTCTTAGCACCCATCCCTGAGGAACACCCTTCATGAACCTTAATGAGGATCAACACAGGAGCATCAATTTCACTCAAAACAGCTTGAAGAAACAAAGTCGTCCACTTTTCTTTGAAGAGGGGTGCTGAGAGGTTCATTACGCATGATTCACATGACATGATGCAATGTGGTTAAAACAGCTCCACAACCAAGACTGAGATAAACTTACTAAGCCATACTGAATTACAAGAGCAGATGTGGAGGCAACGTTTAAAAACCCTTTAATTACAGAAAGCATTCCAAATCAATAAACCACTTATTCATGTTTGACACTACTAAAAGAACTCAGAGTTGGACACTTGGTAATATATGATGGATCTTCCTATAAAGGCTGTAATTTGATGTCATTGAGATAGAAGCTAAGGAATGATTTGGCCTGAAAGCCTTTAATCTCCTCAAAGACACATGATGTGGCGTGGATGCGGTGCAGTCTGATGTAGGCAGTGCTGTGAGAGAGCGTGGGTGAACTCACTGAGGGACGGCACCCGCATCAGCATCCGCAAGGGGTGGGGTGGTATGAGTCATTCTCCACTGGTACGCGCACAGCAAGAACAAAAGACAAAATCCTTGGGCTCACTCGTAACCATTAGATCTTAAAGACACCTTGAAATCAAATCTGGACATTTGAGGCTGTTAGTCAAAGTCTAATAACATTGAGGTCATCAATATATTTTCACGTGTGCTCATAAACAGTGACAAAATTAACAAAATAAACCTAATTCTTGAATTATGAAACATTTTGTCCCTTACTGTATTTTTTAAGAACCCTTTTTTTTAAACTATCATTCAAATTTATCTCCAATATTAACCATTATTTCATAATATTTTAAGATAACAATATGCTGAAATGTTAGGTAATACTATTATTTTGGACCTTTCCCCTACCAAAATTACCTTCAATTGTACATTTTAACAAAACCTTTAAAAGGAGGGAGACCCTCCTTTTAACCATGGGTCAAATTTTACCCTACTATTAAAATATATTAATTACATAATTACTTTAAATATTCAAAGTTGAGTTGAAATTCAAATTGTTACAAAATCAATTTTAAAACTTAACTTGATTATAAATTTATTTTAATATTACAATATTTTGGGGAGTAAAAGGAGATTAAGAACTACTTTGGGACACAAGTTTGTCCCTTTTGTTGTTTTTAATCATTTTTGCACTTGCAAATAACTACTTTAAGCTACTGTAGAGTATAGAATAATTTTCACATCTATCACAGAAAATCTATTCCACCCTCATTATAGCAAACAATCTGTTTCAGTGCTATAGGTGTTTAAGAAAATGCTGCAGTGGTTTCGGTGACTTGAAGAGTTTTAGTAGAAAATAGCAGCTTTTTCCCCCTTGAGGGATTACATATTTATATACTCTTAGTATGTGTGGGCATGTGAATGTGTGTGCGCACCCTGCTTGACAGGAAAATATCCACTCTGTGGGAGAGATAGTTCCCAGGGGGTTACAGAACTGTACGTGTTGGGGCTAAATCTTAGAAAACGTCACATATTTCTGGGTCAAATTTGATTTATTGATTTACTAAAAGCTGCATAACATCCTGAAAGGCCAAAAGTGAAAGACCATAATTGGTTCTAAAAATACGGATTTACAACTTTTTTAATGGGTATCTCTGTAAAACAAAAAGTTTATGCAAAAACCAGAAACTATGTGGTTTTTATATAATTTTCTTTACATTTTGGACTGATTGGTTTTACCACAGGAATAATAAAAATGGCCTACTTGCCTACTGAATCCCTCACCTAAATCTCAACATTAGTTTTCTTAGCATAGGTTGCACAGGTTTTTTTTAACTTTAAAAATATTATTTGGGATGTAACATTTGTGAAAAAAAAAACAAAAAAACATCATCACACTCATCACTTTTAATTTACATTTTAAATTCATACATCGCTCCACTTTCCTGCAGTCCAGAAATCCTGGAGCTTTAAAATTTGTGTTCTTTTATTAATTTCTTCCCCCACAAGTCTTCAATTAATACAAATTTGTGATATGAATTCTGAAACTCAGCAAAATGCGAAAATTCTTTGCATGAGTTTGCATTTCCGGTCTCTAGTATTTGCATTCATATGAATTGAAGTCAATGGAATGAAAAGTATACGTGACAGCCCCTTTAATCAGCTTTCTTAAATAGCAACAAACTAGGTGTGAATGAAGTCCACGATTTGATCGGATGAGATTGAAAACATCAATCATTTCCCACCCAAACGGTCACTTAGAAAATAAAACAAAAACTCTGCAACTCTAATTAAAATGATCGCCAAGCCTTTGTTCAATTATCTTTCCATCCCATGTAGACTGCCAATGTTTACCAAAATTAACACCTCTCGTCCTTTTATTCCCTGCTCGCAGACAGAGACAAATGTGAGTCTATTTGCACATAAAAGTGTGACTCTACGTGCTATACATCAATCAAAGCTTAGGATGAGTGAACTGAAGGGTTACTGAATGATGCTGATCAAACGTAGGAGAGAGTGTGATTTAGAATCATATTAAAAATAACAATGAGCATTTGTTCACATGGACTGAGATGAGAGAGAAGAGACGGAAAGCTGTTGCAGATGTCAGATCTGCTGCAAGATGTGAGTGAACCGGACTCACACTACTTTGTAATAATACTCTGTACCTGCTCCAGCTTTTATTTGTGAGATCTTTACAAATAACAGACTCCATTAAAAATCATCTAAATCTTCCAGGCTGCAATATGCATGAAATGGGAGGGAGAGAAAAGTTGCTCATTATGAATTTATATGTGGTTGTAACTTCCAAAAGCACACCCACACTTAAGAATGAGTCATCTTATGAATAATATTTGACATATTGCAATATGCTCTGCATAATATGATGAGGGCAATGATGACATTAGTCTAATGACGTAAATAAACTGTATAAATGTTCATTAATTCTTCAAGAGGCATTCAAGACTGCTTGATAACGCCTTATTTATGTGATTATAGTGCCATCTAGAGGACACAGGAGACTGTGCAGAAACAAATGGGTTCTAGCCACTCAAAACATCCCAAAAGAACATTATTCCATAGTTAATATCCTGTTATTTGACATTTGACAAGTTAAAATTACAAAACTTTTTCAGGTTAATCACAAATCCATACAGTGTAAATGACAGGACATTTGTCAAGCACACAAGTCCCAAAATGAGCACTAACCAAGAGCTAAATTAGAGTAAAAGCTGGCCTTAAAAAAATTTAATTATCACAGGCCAATTGGCTTGTGACACTGCAAAACAACACATGGTTTAAAACATAATATAAAAGGAATATCTGAACCTCAGATATTGTTTTATCTGACATAAAAAACAAGAACAAATCAAACAGATATATGGTCCATTAAATAAAACTCAGCGCCTGTCAAACATCTTCAAAAATGTTCATCTCCTCTTAAGTTTTAAAATGTGTTGATTCCTGTAAACCACCTTTCTCTGATATATAAAATACAATAAAAAAGTAAAAACAAAATGTAAAAATGTTAGCAAACAAATATAGAAAGAAAATTCAGTAACACTTTATTTTAGGGTCTCTTAACTAGTTGCTTATTAGCATGCATATTACTAGAATATTAGCCATTTATTAGTAGTTATTAAGCACATATTAATGCCTTATTCTACATGACCTTATTCTACATCCATAATCCTACCCGATACCTAAACTTAACAACTACCTTACTAACTATTAATAAGCAGCAAATTAGGAATTTATTGAGGGAAAAGTCTTAGTTAATAGTGAATAAGTGTTCCCTATTCTAAAGTGTTACCAAAAATTATTTCACAATCCTTCTTGTGATGCCTGAACTGAACAATATCGTGTTTACTTAAAAGAAACTGTTAAATGGAGGAGTGACTTTTGTGTTTTTGTTGTCCTTCCCTCTCTCCCTCTCTTTTGACTGGATTTTGAGATGTTGAGTATGTGTCTGTTGCTTTGTTTTGTTGTATTTTGGATGCTGTGTTGTGTTATGTGTGAAAAAATAAAAAAAAGTAGAAACTGTTAAAAAACAGGATGCTCCCCCCAAAACTTTAACTTTCAAGATAATTTGCAGACAAATACTTGGCAACAAATCTATTTTTCCTGCACACAATCCTCATTAATGGCACAGAAGCACTTGGTAGCTATTTTGAGGGCTAATCCATCATGTTCGTTTCAATGATCAAACACGTTCTCACTGCCTCAATCGTTTCAGGAAAATTTCTAAATGTTGAAACAAATCCCACCGGGATCTAAGCCAGATGGTTCTGAAAATCATTTTCTGAAGTATGTGTAACATAAAAAAAATACAGAGTAACAACAAACACTCTCTGCCGGTGGGAATGGGTCTCCTTGATTTGGGATATTTATGTCTGCAATAACCAGGGATTAAAAGTAAAAAGCATCAGCAGAAAATATCAGAGCTGCGGTTGAGAGTGTACATCGAGCACTAAAATTACCTTACAAACCTACAGTCAGAAGATCTAAAAGGGGCCTAATCACAAAAAGGTCCTGCTGATTTAATGAACCTGTGAGGCAGCGCAAGAACCAATGCACTGGACCATGACCAACGCACATCTATCTCACTGAATGAAGGTCATAATACAACTCAGTGGCACTGCGTCACTACGGCTCAGCCAAAGTCTGATTAACTTTTTTATACTCTCTCCTATATTTTAAAATTTCAGAAACATGTTACATGTGAATATAGCTGAAATGTAATTTCAAAAAGCTCAACATAAGATGCATTTATTCAAATATTCATATTCTACCTCTTTCACACTATGATCAATACCCTGGAGGATAAAACTGAGGTTATGTTCTGCATATTTTCTATATTTCACAGAAAAATGAAAACATTCACTGTAGTTATCTTGTAATCCAAACCTAGACTGTAATATATGAGAACGGATTCATCCAGTCAATAAATACATTTTTCAGCAGGCATTTGGCAATCTTCAAATATGAGTGCTGAGATGCATAAAAAAATCTACACAGCAGCAGCCTAACAAAATCCATTCACAAATGTAAAAGCTTAATGCATAAACAGTACAGGTTAGGTTTGAGAACATAAACTGATGCATTAGTCACCTTGCTGGGGGTCCTGAAGCTCTCCACAGGGCTCATGTCAACCACACTCTCCTGGGGACTCTTCAGACCCTGGCAGAGAAAATAATGTTAACAACACACAGCCTATGTACTGTGTACTATGTAAAGTTAGTTTTACGTTTGACATTCATTAGACATTCGGTTTCATAAGAATTAAACTCTTAACGCCTGTTATGTTTTGAGCCGTAACTATCTCAGATAGACATAAATATATGCCCTTTACGTTGCACAAGGCTTGTTTTCTCATAATATTCCTTTATTGTTTTTATATACAGAACTGAAAATGTATTTTTGTTGTGTTTTATATACTATACCTACTTAAATTCATTAAACTCTGACAACGTTTGAGATAAAGGTATCAAACCAACTGTAAAAATATCTAAATATTATTCCCCATAAGGCACAAGGCTTGTTTTTTATGATTATGCCTTTATTGTTTTTATGTTCTGATACCTTTATCTCCTTTAAGTGGGTACAGTATATAAAACATATGAAAAATAAAGTTTCAGTACTGTATATAAAAATAATAAAGTATTATTCTGAAAAAAACAAGCCTTGTGCATTATTTTTACAGTTGGTTTGATATCTTCATTTCAAACGGTGTCAGAGTTTAATGAATTTGAGTAGGTACAGTACATAAAACATGAAAAATATGGATTCTGTACTGTATATAAAAACAATAAAGGCATAATCATAAAAACCAAGCCTTGTGCATTATGGGGAATAATATTCTGAATATTTTTACAGCTGGTTTGTTACCTTTATTTCAAACGGTGTCAGAGTTTAATTAATTTAAGTAGGTATAGTATATAAAACACAACAAAAACACATTTTCAGTACTGTATATAAAAACAATAAAACAATATTCTGAGAAAACAAGCCTTGTGCCTTATGGGGAATAATATTTAGATATTTTTACAGCTGTTTTGATACCTTTTTCTCAAACGTTGTCAGAGTTTAATGAATTTAAGTAGGTATAGTATATAAAACACAACAAAAATACATTTTCAGTACTGTATATAAAAACAAAGGCATAATCATAAAAAACAAGCCTTGTGCATTATGGGGAATAATATTCTGAATATTTTACAGTTGGTTTGATACCTTTATCTCAAACGGTGTCAGAGTTTAATGAATTTAAGTAGGTACAGTATATAAAACACAACAAAAATACATTTTCAGTACTGTATATAAAAACAATAAAGGCATAATCATAAAAAAACAAGCCTTGTGCATTATGGGGAATAATATTTAGATATTTTTACAGTTGGTTTGATACCTTTATCTGAAACGGTGTCAGAGTTTAATTAATTTAAGTAGGTATAGTAAATAAAACACAACAAAAATACATTTTGAGTACTGTATATAAAAACAATAAAGGAATAATCATAAAAAAACAAGCCTTGTGCATTATGGGGAATAATATTTAGATATTTTTACAGTTGGTTTGATACCTTTAAATCAAATGGTGTCAGAGTTTAATGGATTTGTATTATTGCATACATTAAAAGTTGTAAAATTATTATAAAACACATAAAATGCTAATTCCAAAAACAGAGCATTGTGCAATGACAGGGATGTTTTTCTGAACATGTTAGTATTGGTTTTATAGTATAATGTAATGTAGTTAAATTGTTTAATTAATTTATATGGTTAATTTTTTATATATTGTTTTTTCAAAAAATTAAGCCTTGTGCAACGTAAAGGGCATATATTTATGTCTATCTGAGATAGTTACGGCTCAAAACATAACAGGCGTTAAGAGTTTAATTCTTATGAAACCGAATGTCTAATGAATGTCAAACGTAAAACTAACTTTACCGCGGTAACTTTAGCCTGTTTATAGTCTTAACGTCTATTTATAACAGGCTTAAAAGGGAGTCTCTTTATTGATTTTACGTAACGTTATTTCTGAGTATTATGAACTATGAATTATTATCAAGAGCTCACCATCACCTTTTTATTTATCTAACGTTATATTTTTATTTATCAATCAGATATTTTCGTTAATTATTCCAAATGCACTGATTAAAAGCGTTATGATAACATGAGTAAATGTGCAGATCTCAAGAATATATAAGCTGTTTTTCGGTTTATTTGTGTTTTAGCTAGCAGGCTAGCTTATTTAAAATGCTTCCGGATCCGTCAATGAAATCAAGAAGCAGACTGATGTAAGATGAGAAATAACCCACCTGACGGGCCATCAGAGACTTGATTTTCTGCATTGTAGTGTTGAAAACACTAAGCAGTAAACGCGATGTATCCTATGGTCTTTTTCTGTCAAACGGCGATTCAGTTGTTGCAGTGCTAGACAGGTGCCATGTTTCACTGTTAGACTCACGTGACATGTGGCTAGTGCAGCATGGGATATGTAGTTCCTCTGAATAGCATACTGCTTTCGGAAAACAGCAGTAGACAAAAACTGTTAATATGTAAGCACATTTCCGCAATATAAGAAAAATCATGCTTTGGTAAATAATAATTATGACCTAAAAGCAGAAATTATATCATAAAATAATCAAAATTATGAGATCAAAAATCCAAATTGTGACAAAAGGTTATGGAAAAATGTCATAACTTAGCTTTTTTTTCTTTGGTCATGTTTTCATGTCATAATTTTTTTTTTTTTTGTTATCAACATTTTTTTTTCATACATAACATAACATAACATTCAAAATATAACAAAACAAAACAACAGACACATACTCAATATCTCAAAGTCCAGTCAAAAGCGAGGGAGAGAGGGAAGGGCAAGAAAAACACAAAAGTCACTCCTTTATACATTCACGTATATCAGAAAGAAAACACTGCCAAGCGTCAATGGTAGAAGGCCTGGCCCCATTGATTCATGCTGTTGTACATTCATAAGTCACTATTTACAGGAGGCTATGGATCCAATATGTTTTTCCACACATGTGCGGTCTAAACCAGTTCTGGATTATTGTCTTCTTCGCAGCTGTAAAACCAGCAAACAACATTCTCTTTTGCATTGAACTTATACAGAGACCAGAATCATCATTAAGGAGACATAAACTTGGGTTAGCAAGCCAATCAATTTGTAGTAAGGAGGATAAAACCAGGTTTACATGTGTCCATAGACTAATGACGACAGGACATTCCCAAAACATATGAAGAAAAGTACTCGATGATGCAGTATTACATATATAGCAGTTAAAATTTGGTTATAGTTTCATTTTGAATCTTCTGTAAGGAGTTATGTATGCTCTATGAATGACTTTGAAGTGAATAAGACGATGAGCCAGATTTTTAGATGTTAAACTGAGATTAGACCATACTATCTCCCAGTCGACAGATAAATTAAGGTCAGATAATTCCCTATTCCAAATAGTTTTAATAGAAAGAGGTTTTGTAATACAATCAATAATTTATTATATATTAAGGAAACAGATGGCCGAACAGCAGATGGTGCAATCCAGTCCCGCATAGGATGAGAGGATATGGAAGAAGACCAAGGAACGCCATACGCTTTGAGAGCAGAACGTAATTGAAGAAAGACAAAGTATGCGGATGCTGGTAGACAAAATTTGGTTCTTAATGTCTGAAATGAACAGAGGCCCTGGTTATCATATATATCCCCGCACATGTTTACACCTAAAGAAGACCAAGAGGGTTGGACAAATGGACGATTTCCACATACAAAATTAAAATGGTGCCATAAAGGTGTACTGTTACAAAATTTGAAGGGTCCTCCTAGCCGTCGTTCAACCGTTTTCCAGATTTTAATATAGTTAGCCACAACCGGACCAAATTTATAATTATCCACTTTTTTTCTTTGCCAGTAAATAAAATATCTTGAAGTCTATTTGGTTTAACATTGTCAGCTTCAATCACCCTCCATGAAACTGTAGATTGAGGATCAACCCAATTATGAAGAGCCTTAAGCTGGAACGACCAATAATATAATTCAAAATTTGGTACAGCCAGTCCTCCTGCGCTATTAGGATGTTGTAATGTGGTAAGTTTAATTCTGGGGCATTCATCATTCCAGATAAACTTAGAAATTATGGAGTTGATCTCCTTAAAGTAACCTGGAGGGGGAGAAAGTGGTAGCATAGAGAAAAAAAAAATCGAGGTAACAAATTCATCTTAACAGTGGGGATTCTTCCTTGGAGAGAGACTTTAAGATTCTTCCATCTTTGAATGTCATTTTTGACCTTAACTAAAATGTTATTAAAATTGTCTCTGGCAATCTTATGAATGTTTTTATATATGGTAATGCCCAAATAGATGAAAGATTCCTTAATAGGGATAAATGAGGGAATAGAAGAATTAACTTTAACATTGTTAATTGGCATTAAAGCAGATTTGCTCCAATTTATTTTATATCCTGATAAGTTACTAAAATTATCAAATTCCTTAATTATACTAGAGACTGAAACATCAAAGTGGTCTAAATATAGAATAATATCATCAGCGTATAATGAAATATTATGATTATGATCATGAATCTTAATCGATACTTCAGATTTCCTGATGGCTTGTGCTAAGGGTTCGAGAGATAGACAAAACAATAAGGGGGAAAGTGGACACCCCTGCCTCGTTCCCCGCTGTAAAGGGAATGAGGGGGAAATAATATTACCAGTTATGACTGATGCTGCAGGTGAGTGGTATAATGTCTTAATTATAGAAATGAAGTGTTCACCGAAGCCGAAACATTGCAGAACTGCCCACATATAATTCCACTCTAGCCTGTCAAAGGCTTTTTCTGCATCAAGAGAAAAGACCGCACAAGGGGTTGGGCGGGAGTCCGCAAAGTCAAGAATATGAAGGAGTCGACGCATATTGTCAGATGCATTGCGCCCCTTGATGAAACCAGTTTGGTCCTCCTTGATCAAACTATGAATTACCTTCTCCATACGAGAAGCAAAAACTTTAGCATAGATTTTTAGATCACATGGGATAAGCGAAATCGGTCTGTAGCTGGAACAATCTACTGGATCTTTCCCTTTTTTAAGAAGTAATGAAATTAATGATGTTTTTTGATCTCTATGAAATACCCCATGTTCAATTGCAAAATTAAAAGTATTAAGCTTAAGTATCCCTACCAAATCCCAAATTTCTAAATATAATTCAGGGGGAGACCATCTAGACCCGGTGATTTGCCCTTTTGAAGGCTTTTTAGAGCGACGTGGAGTTCCTCCAAACTTAATGGGGCCTCCAAAGATTCTTTATCCATCTGTGAGATCCGAGGCAGTTCCAATTTATCTAAATACTGCTTACAAATTGGTTCATCAAAATCTGTTTCGGCTTTATACAGATTTGTGTAAAAACCTTGAAATATTTCATTAATTGCCACAGGGTTCGTGGTGACCTGATCATCTGATGATTTTATTGCGCTAATATATGCCTTAGACTCGCATTCTTTCAACCTAAGGGCCAATAAATGACTAGGTCTCTCTGATTCAAAATAATATTTTTGTCTAGTCCTATGTAAAATAAATTCTGCCTTTGAGTGTGAAAGTAAATCATATTCTTCTTTTAAAGAGGACAGCTGTGTAGCCTGTTGCTCAGTAAAATGTTGTTTTTGTAGGTTTTGTAATGATTGGATTTTATTTTCTAATTGTGTAAACTGGTGAGTTTTCGCTTTGGCGAGAGTAGAAGAGAAAGATATACAGAAACCTCGTATAGCACACTTAGTCGTTTCCCACAGTATTTGAGGATCCACATCAGCGGGCATATTAATTTCAAGAAATTCCTTAATATTTTATTTTAGAGAAGTAATGAAAGTCTGATTACTTAATAATGATATGTTAAAGCGCCATCTAGGGGACTTGGCTTTAACATCGGAAAGAGGAACACTGCACAACATAGCAGAATGATCAGATAATAAAATTGGTAATATAGAGATGGAGGAATTAGATGAAATTAAAGATGGGCTGAGAAATATGTAGTCTATCCTAGAGAAAGTCTTATGTCTATTAGAAAAAAAAGTGAAGTCCTTAGCTTTAGTATTCTGAATTCTCCAAAGATCGATTAAGTTGAGCTCAGTGATAAATTTATTCAATAATTTAGAGGATGGATTGGCTGTTGTATCAGATTGAGATTTCTCTAAAGCAGGATTTAAGACAGCATTAAAATCACCACCCACCGCTAGAGGGCAATCAATCTGCTCAAGTAGAGTTTTGGAAATCTGTGTAAGGAATGCACTGTCTGTCTCATTCGGACCATAAATAGAGACCAATGTTAACCTATTATTATATATTTTGCATCGGATAAAAACAAATCTACCCTTCTCATCACTACCAAGGTGTTCAATTGTTAAATTTAACTTCCGGTTAACAAGGATAAGTACCCCCTTAGTTTTATTTTGAGCGCAGGAAAAATATATTAATTTGTAATACTTATTCTGGAAACGTACCGCGTCAGATTGTTTTAAATGTGTCTCTTGTATTAGGGCACAGGAAATAGATTTACGGTGTAAATATTCTAACACACGGGTTCGTTTAACAGTAGAATTTAAACCATTCACATTCAGTGATAAAATATTTAGAGTATGCATTGAATATTCATAATCCCAAGATTGTATTCAATAAATGAAAAAAAAAAAACAGAAGCACTTCCATTCTGTAAGTAACATGTAAACGCTGATGTGCATTTTAGATTTCAAACCTCCTAGATGAAAAATCCTTTTAGAAATAGGGTAAAATAAATAAAAGTATAAATGTCTGTTGTAAAAAATAAAAACAACATAGAGGCAAGAACAACCGACAACCATAAACAAAAAACAACTCAGACCGCACATTACCGAGAATGTAGGTCTTTTTAAGCAACAAAAAATAGTGATGGTACGTGACCGATCCACTCCAACGCAAGACATGTCCCCCGAAAGGCTCACACAGCCAAAAAATATATATAATTAAACCTACTCTCCATTAGTCCCCTCCAAAAAAGAAAAAAGTGTGTTAGTCTTACCAGCAAAGAGATCGTTGTACCATATAGATAGGGACAATATCCCAGTAGGAGAGAGGAGAGAAGAAAAAACAAAAAACAGGTTCAGAAAGCATCCATGTCCATCCTGCCATCATCCCCTCCTGGGCAGCTAGGACTGCCTCCTTCCCAGCCATCAAGCCCCTCCCGCCGGGCCGGAGAGATAGTGGCTGCTGTTTTCCCGTTGCCTTCCCATGGAGCCGCAGCATACGTCTTCTGCTGAGACAGGGAGCTGATAAAATCCTCCGCTTTCTGAGGAGAGTCGAAACTTTTCTGCTCCCCTTTGTGCCGTAGCTTAATTACCGCCGGATAGATGAGGAAGGGCTGGAGACCAAGCACTGTCATCTTCTTCAAAACCGTATTAAATGCCTTTCTCCTGATCGTTGTGGCTGGACTAAAGTCGGGAAAAAATAGTAGTGTGACATTGTCCTGTGCGCATTTCACCAGAAAAGCCTGCCGAGCACCTTTCAGGATCTCCGATCTGTCATGCCATCTTAGTACACGGAAGATGAGAGTACGCGACCGATGGGAGCCCCTCCATCCGTCATACACGCGATGTGCCCGGTCAATCTCAATGTCACAGCCTTTCAGCAAAGGAATCCACTTGGAAAGATTAACTCTGAGGAAACCAGCCACGTTGGAGCCCTCCGCCCCCTCTGGCAACCCCACCAGCCGTACGTTATTCCTCCTGCCCCTATCTTCAATATCCTTCATCTTCTCGGTGAGTCGCTCCAGCTGATTTCTTAAGTCCGTGACTGTCCTCCTATCCTCACGCGCAGCTGCTTGAACGGAATCGACCCGGTCACGTGTCTGCTTCGCCGCGGTAGCTATGGCCTCAATCTCCGCTCTCAGCTCTTTAACGAAATTGTTAGTCGCTTGTATGTCCTCACGCAGTTCGTGCAATGCTGGAATCAGCACAGAGTCCACCGCATCACTTACTGCCGAAGTCACAACCGAATTCAAAGTGCTCTGCTGCTCTTTAAGCACCAGTTTAACGCCGTTAGCAATAGCATCGTCGAGGTCCTCTATGGAGATAGTGGAATCTTTGAATTTTTTCTTCATTGGCGATTGCTCAATCTCTCTTTTCCGATCGCCCTTGTCTGCCGAAGCACTCATGATGGGTCCAATGCAGAGTGGTTTAAAATTTACTGACAGGATTACACGATATGTGGCAAAGTGAGCGGAGCAAAATACTAAGCTTGCATCGCCGTCGAAGGATCATGTCATGTCCTTCATGTCATAATTTTGACTTTTCAAGTGATATATATACAGTATATACAGTATATTTACATAATTTATACTTTTTTCTCATAACTATGACTTTTTATCATGACTTTATCTCACAATGTCAACTTTATATTTTTTATAATTTTTTTAAAATTCTGTTCATTTTCTGCATAAAAAATTTTTTATCGCAGAATTGCAACTTTTATCTTTTAGGTCATAAATATGTTTTTTTATGTCCTAAT
>JALXFT010000068.1:0-21703 GCA_023376895.1 Aspiorhynchus laticeps
CCAGCATCTTCTGCATATTTAAACCCTTTCCAAAAGTGACTGTATGATTTTGAGATTCATCTTTTCACACTGAGGACAATTGAGGGACTCATAGATAACTATTACAAAAGGTGCAAACATTTACTGATGCTCAAGAAGGCAACACAATACATTTTTTTTTTTTTTTTTTTTTCCCTATTATTATTATTATTTTTTTTTTAATTAATTAATTTAATTTTATATACCCTTTTACTTAACCACACTGTGACAGACAAGACCAGGGGACAGAGAAAACAAGAGAGAGAAAGAAGAAAAAAAAAACAAAAAAAAAAAAACAAAACAAAAAAAAAAGGTTGTGGGGAAAGTCAACAGAGAAGGGGGGGAGAGAGAGAGAGAAAAAAGGAGAATGGGGGATAGAGAGAGAGAGAGGGGAAAAAAAAACAAAAAAACAGACAATTTGCTTCGATACCTGCTGACAAAAAGAGAAAACAACCGAAGACACAACATCAAAGAGACTGCAGCAACAACCAACATCTGTATGAATCTCAATAAATTCTAAATGTTATTGAGCAGCACACATAACTAATATTACAAAATAAGTTTTGAAGCAACAGCAGATCAAGACAATGTGTGTCTGTGAGCACCTGTTTTTATACCAATGTGAATGCTTGAGTGTACACCTGTGTGTGTGAGCGTGCTTGTGTTCATAAGGTTCCTCCATGTAAATGTTTAATAGTGTGTGTGGGGAACAACAGCCCCATCCCGCAAGGCATGAAGCAGGCACGGGAAAAGGCCCGGGCCCCAAACATCCAGAGGCCCCCCAGGGCACGGGACCCCCAGGAGAACCACCGCAGGGACAACCGCGGCCTCCACCCAGAAAAGGGCAGAGGAGAGCCCGAGGGTGGGACCTCCGACAGCCACAGTGTAGACGCCCCAGGGTGCCGTGGCGGCAAGCCCGCAGGCTCCACCGGCAGCCGACCACACCAGGGCGGACCGGGCCCTGGGCCCGGAGACCCAAAGGCCCCC
This sequence comes from Aspiorhynchus laticeps, assembly GCA_023376895.1. NCBI lineage: Eukaryota > Metazoa > Chordata > Actinopteri > Cypriniformes > Cyprinidae > Aspiorhynchus > Aspiorhynchus laticeps. The sequence goes on from JALXFT010000068.1 coordinate 1,006, forward strand.
CACCCCACAATCGGGGCCCAGCAAGGCCAGTAGGGCCAGGCCCCGCCAATCGACCGCCGAGAGTGGGCCGGCGCTCGCCTGAGCATCCCGCCCCGGCGCGAGAAATCACCAACGCACCGGCGGCATCCTCCACCGGCAGGGCATGGTGGTGGGGTGGGGGTCGACTAAGATGATGAGTGAGGTGGAGTCTAAGGCCCGACCTGACACATAGACGTAGACGACAAGCACACATATACACAAGCATATGTTCCCACCCTCATGCACGCAAACGAATATTCACACCCTCGCCCCACATGTAGACACACAAAAATGGACATGGTACCCACACTCACACTCCCCATATGCACTCTATACTCCTAGGTCCAGGCACCACCACCCCCAGAGGGGTAGCCAGCGCCCGATCCCGGAGCTGAACCCCCTTCGCTCCGGCGTGGGGACAGGAAGACCACCCCGGTCCCCGCAGCAGCAGAGAAAATCAACAGCCCAGACCCCGACCGGGCAGCCAGCTCATCCTCACAGCCCCCGGCCCCAGACAGAGAACAGAGAACAGGGGTGTGAGAAAAAAAAAAAAAAAAAAAAAAAGACCCCCTGCCTCACCCCACCCGCTCAAATGTAGTGTTGGTGTGTGTTGTTCTAAGGTGCTTTAAAACAGGGGTGCTTTAAAACAGGGGAGGGGCACCCTCCACAAGCTTGTGTCAGCTCGTCCCCTCCCTAGAGCCCTCAATGTCTATGTGCAACTTAAAATTGAGAAGTGGGCACTGGCACCAGAGGGAAGGCTGAATGAACAGACCGCCCTCCGGATGCCATTCAGTGTGCCCACCCCCAAGGCCCTATATGTATGTGTCATGTGACAGTAAGTAATGAGAATGTCTAAGCTGTAATGTGTAATTGAGATGCAGGCGGCCACGAGGAGACAGAGGAGTACCACCTCCCCCGCATCCCAGCGACGCACCCGCACCTCAAAACCCTACCTATGTGTTGGTGTGATGGAGCGGGAGAAGTGAAGCCTTAGGGATGGGGAGGAAAGCATCAGAGGGGGCAAAATACCCCCCCCTCCGGAGCCAGCTCCCCCGCTGACCCCCATAGGCACCCCCGTTACCCCAAATCTGCCCAGGGCGGGGGGCCCAGGCCCATCCAGACCAGGGCCCATGGCAGCCCGGGGCGGCCCACCAGACCCCACAGCAGAGGAAAAACTACCCCACCCCATCATCCAGTCAGTTCCCAAACTACATAAGACAATAAGACACCCAGGTAAAGCCCGTTTGCCCCGCCTCTATTGGACCCCCCCCCCCCGCGGAGGCACCGATGCATCGAAGACCCCCACACCAGAGCCGGGCCCAAGCGCATGCACCAACCCATGCTCCCGGCGGCACACCAACCAGGACCCAAGCCCCCCAGGCCCAGCCGTAACCCCAACCCGGAGGCAGAGCGCCCCCAGATCCCCAAACCCCCCCCCGGACCAACCCCGGAACAGTACGGCCGCCAGGCTGGCAACCTACGTCTGCCGGCACAGGCATCCCCAGCAGCGCCGCATGCCGCCGCCAGAGAAACAACATCCAAGAGTCACCAATACCCCATCCAGGCCAAGGCCGCAGCCCCAGCGCCGAACCCCCCAAGAAACCCACCCCCAGGGAACCCCCAGATGCCCCAGGCCCATATTGCCACCCCACGCCAACAACAAAAACCACAACCGGACAGAATCGGGACCCCCACCCACACTAGGTGATGGAGCTGATCAAAGGAGCCCAGAGAGATTGATCTAATGTGTCAGCAGAAGCTGATTCAAGGCTAATATAATCCCTCAAATAATCTCTATATTGGTTGATATTAAGATTATTTTTATTTTTCCAGTTCATGAGGACAGTCTTCTTAGCAATGCATAGGGCAGTGAAAGCCATGTGGATTGTGTTATCTTCTGTAGTGACACCATCTAGGTCGCCCAACAAGCAGACTAAAGGAGAGGTTGGAATAGAGCATTTAAGACACTTTGATAAGTCTTCACAAATCCTGTACCAGTACCTCTGAACAGGTGGACAGAACCATAGAGCGTGGATGTAATTGTCAGGTGTATTGCCTTTACAGTGTGAGCAGTTGTTAGAAGCTGTAAAACCCATCCTGAACATCCGATGACCTGTGTAGTGCACTCTATGCAGAATGTTGTATTGTATTAATTGTAAACCAGGATTTCTAATCAGTTCAAAGGTTTTTAAACATATCTGAGACCAGAAATTATGGTCCCAGCTTACTGATAGATCTGCTTCCCATTTTGCAATAGGAAGTGATACTGATTCATCTATTTTGGAAAGTGCCCTGTATATTTTAGACATTAATTTGGGGGTTTTGAGATTAAGAAAATCTGCCACACTTGGTGGTATTTGTAAATTGATATGATTAGACTTAAATTTCCTTTTTACAATAGATTTAATTTGTTGATATTCTAAAAATCTGTTTTTATTAATCCCATATTGTTTAATTAATTTGTCAAAGGGAATAAAGTCTGTCCCTTCGAATATATTTTCCAGGTATTTAATACCTTTACAACTCCAATCTGTGAAGTTTATCATATTGTTGTTTATCAATATGTCAGGATTGTTCCAGATGGGGGTATGTTTGCATGGGATTAGTGAAGACTCCGTCATTTTTAGAAACTCCCACCATGCTGTCAGAGAAGTGCTGATACTGATGCTTTTAAAGCATACGTGTCGTTTACTGATCGAGCTAATGAATGGCAGATCCGAAATCTCTATATTATTGCATAATGCCTGTTCTACATCTAGCCAAGGCTCATCTAAGAGGGTGTGTTTTAACCACCCTGAAATGTGTTGAAGTCTGTTGGCTAAGAAATAGTGGTAAAAGTTAGGTAGATCTAGTCCTCCTTTATCCTTGGTCTTTTGCAGCGTTTTTAAGCTAATACGCGGGGGTTTACCTTTCCAAAGGAATTTAGAGATGGAGGAGTCCAGAGATCTAAACCAGTCAGGTGGTGGTTTGCTCGGGATCATTGCAAATAAATAATTAATTCTTGGCAAAACCATCATTTTTATTGAGGCGACTCTTCCCATGAGTGATATGGGTAGAGACCTCCATCTGGTTAGATCATCTTCTACCTTCTTTAAAAGTGGGATGTGGTTTAATTTAATCAAATCTGCCAGCTTAGGAGAAACATTAATACCTAAATATTTAATATTTCCAGATTGCAGTGGAGTGGAAGAATTCTGGAAGGAGCAATTAATTGGAAGAACTGTTGATTTTGACCAGTTTATTGAATAATCTGAGACTCTTGAGAAAGAGTTTATTAATGTAATTACCTCAGAGAGAGTGGTTTGTGAATGTTGAAGAAAAAGTAACACATCATCTGCGTAAAGACTAACTTTATGTTCTACATTCTTGCATTTAATGCCTTTAATCACTGTTGCCTGTCTAATTACTGCTGCTAGTGGTTCAATAAAAATTGCAAACAGTGAGGGGGAGAGGGGGCATCCCTGCCTGGTGCCCCTCTTAAGATAGAAGCTAGAGGACGTTTGGTCATTTGTCCTGACACATGCTGTTGGAGAGTTATATAATATTTTTAACCAGTTTATGAAAGAGTTTCCAAAACCAAATTTGTGTAAAGTTGCAAATAGAAAATTCCAGTTAACCCTATCAAAAGCTTTTTCTGCATCTAGAGACAATATTGTAATTTGAAGGTTTCTATTGCATGAATAGTCTATCAAGTTAAGTAACCTACGTGTATTTGTTGAGGAGTGCCTCCCTTTTATGAAACCAGTTTGGTCGGAATGAATTATGAGAGGGGTTATCTTCTCTATTCTTTTTGAGATAGCTTTGCAGATTATTTTAGTGTCCACATTAATAAGGGATATTGGACGATAGCTAGTAGGTAATACGGGGTCTTTGCCTGGTTTTAGTAAGAGACTAATGTTGGCAGAATTCATATTTGATGGAAGTCTGCCATTTTCTTTGGTTTCCTGCAACATTCTGTAGAATGTTGGTGCCAGAATAGCCCAGAATTCTTTATAGAATTCTGCTGGAAAGCCATCTGGACCTGGAGCCTTTTTATTGGGCATACTGTTCAAAGCTTCCTGAAGTTCATCTGATGTCAGTGGAGAATCCAATGCCATCGCTTGATTGTCTGTTAATTTCGGAAGAGTTATATTGTCAAGAAATTGGTCAATTTCGTCTTTAGATGGGTTTATCTGTGGAGAATATAAAGATTCGTAAAAATCTCTGAAAGTGTTGTTTATTCTTTCAGGGTCATATACTGTATCCCCATTTAAATCTTTAACAGCACATATAGTTGTTTTTTCTTTCTTTATTTTTAACTGGTTCGCTAGGAATTGACCTGATTTATTACCATATTCAAATTCTTGCCAGCGAAGTCTTTGTGCTAAGAATTTAGTTTTTTTATTAATAATTTCATTTAATTCTAGTTTTGCTTTACATATTTTTTCAGCATTTCCTGTTCCTGGGAGGATACGTAGGATTCTTCTAAAGTTTTTATGGTTTCTTCTAATTCCTGAATACATTTATTTTCTCTTTTCTTTTTATGCGATGAGAATGAGATTATTCTACCTCTCATCACAGCTTTGCCTGCTTCCCAGAGAACAGATGCTGATGTTCCAGGCAGGTCATTATAGTCTAGATATAAAGCCCACTCTTCTTTAAAATATTTAATAAAATCGTCGTCTTTAAGCAATGATGTATTGAATCTCCAGTTATTACTTGGTGGAGTGGCCTTCTTATTTACTAGACTTAAAGAAACAGCAGCATGATCGCTGACAGCTATAGGGTGTATCTCTGTGTCTGAAATGTCACTCAGCAGTGAGCTGCTGACTAGGAAATAATCCAGACGAGAATAAGAATGATGGACATGTGAGAAGAAAGTAAATTCCCTACTGTTAGTGTGGAAAGAACGCCATGCATCGCAAAGTCCATAGTCGCTCATGTACTGTTTAACTATATTTGTGGATTCCCAATTGCGCTGAGTTCCAGCTGTACTTAGCCTGTCCATTTCTTTATTTAGTCCAAAGTTGAGGTCTCCCCCAATGACAAGTGCACAATCTAGTTGTTCAGAGAGTGCTGTAAAAAAAACCGTGAAAAAAAGAGGGGTCATCAACATTTGGACCATATACACTAACAATACATAACTTTTTGTCAAATATATTTAATTTAATGATTAGAAATCTACCTTCTGGATCTATAACTGTGTTGAGTACTGTGAAATTAACATTTTTATGTATTAAAATTGCTACCCCCCTTTGCCTAGAGTTATAGCAGGCTGAGAACACATTAGGAAACTCAGTTGTTTTAAGTTGATCTGTAGCTGTGGCAGATCTATGAGTCTCTTGTAATAAAACAACGTCTGCTTGTAGTTTTTTAAGGTGGCTAAATATTTTTAACTTCTTTTCTCTGGAGCCAGCTCCATTCACATTCCATGTGACAAACCTTAATGCACCCATAGATGTGTGTGTGTAGCTAATGCTGCTCGCTGCGTGTGATGCTCAAATGAATAAGAAATGAGCGGGCGCGCTTGTATGCGAGTATGTCCTTCATGTGTGTGTGCGCTGTAAGGTCTGAGTGGTTGCGTTAATGCTGAGTGTATATGTACATGGTCGTGCCATGCAGATGTGTGATATAGGGTGTTGTGTTTATATGTGTAATAAAGCAGGTGATCGGTGCAGTGAAAGGAGTTGGAAGTAAGAAAGACATACAAAGAAGCAAGCATAGAGGGAAGCATAGAGGGAAACGAAAACATTGCAAAATTATTTAAACGCTGCGGAGACTGACTGTACGTGTTTATTATGATATCGTATTAAATTATCGAAATGACATAAATAGTTAGAGGTAAATGGAAGAACAAGCGAGGAAAGAGAGAGAAAAAAAGATAAATATAACGGGTTCTTATCTGGAGTGGTGTTAATATAACCACGGAGTGGTACTGCGGTTGCGGTAGAGTTGTCCGTCCACGTAGAGGCGATCCACAGCGATGACAGCTCGGGAGCCCTTTTGGATGAGACTGCGTCGGATTGGGAACAGAATTTTGCGTCGCTCCAGGATTTCTTTGGGGAACTGATCGTTTACGCCGAAGTCTGTTCCTTTCAGCTCCCTGCCGCGACTCTTCACCTGCTCTTTCTGCTTGAAGTATCCGAATTTGGCCACAATAGGACGCGGCCTCGGGGCTCCAGGTTTCTTCGCTCCCATCCGATGGACTCTTTCGAAGCAGATGTTTTCCACGGTGTCTTCCGGAAGCTTCAGGTATGTCTTGATAAAGTTTTTAACCGTAGCTTCTGGGTCCTCTTCGGCAGATTCCGGGATGCCTGAAAACACCAGGTTATCTCTCATGCTACGGGCCTGGAGATCGATGACAGTCTCTTTTATTTTTTTATTTTCTTTACTTAGATGGGTCATATTTTCAGTTAGAGATTTGACCGAGTCCCGTAGTGATGCGTTTTCAGCAGCGAGTGTTTCCACCTGCTGCTGGCTGAATTCCAGTGATTCCCTCAGGGATTTAAATTCACGGTGCAGGATCTCGACCAGGGACAACCTCGCGTCGAAGCTGGACAACCGCTTGTCGATTGAATCCAGGATGTCGGTAAAGCTTTTACCCGTCGGCGATGTTGTTTCAGGCGAGTCTGCCGGGCGACTTCTTTTGGAAGACGGCGTCTCGCTTTTGGCTGGAGAACATGCATTTTGGTTTTTCTTCATGACTATAACGTCGAAGCACCAGTCGATGTATTCCTGAAGAGTTTCTAAATTTTCCTCGCTGTCCTCGTTGTTCATTCAGTTTTTCCGCCAAGTCTCCAGCGTCTGACGTCACCTACAGCATTTCCGGTAAACAGTTTCAAGTTTTCAATACATTTAGAGACGGGGGATGTAAACTTTTGAACAGGATGATGATCTGTAAATTTTTCTTATTTTGTTAAAATATCTTTTTTTTTCCATTTGGTGCTGCACTTAAGAAGCTACATAAATACATAAATGTTTCCCAGAAGACAAAATAAGTACAATTTACCCTGATCATACAATTCAAAAAGTTTACACCCTCCAGCTCTTAATGCATTTTGTTGCCTTCTTGAGCATCAGTAAATGTTTTCACCTTATATAATAGTTATGCATGAGTCCCCCAGTTGTCATCCATGTGAAAAGATGGATCTCAAAATCATACAGTCACTGTTGGAAAGGGATCAAATATGCAGAAAATGTTGGAAAACCAAAGAATGTGCAGAAGCTGGAGGATTTTTCTGAAGAACAGCAGGCAGATGAACTGCTCAGGACCAACAAGGGTCTCAAGAACAACTATCACAAAACAGAAAGACATCGTGGATCATCCAGGAAACAACACACAGTATTAAGATTCAAGGGTATGTCAACTTTTGAACGGGGTCATTTTTATAAATTCAGTTATTATTTTGTCTTGTGGAGAATATATAAACATGTGTTATGTGAAATCGCTTATTCAGGACAGTATTAAATAAAAAAATAACATGCAATTTTCACGATCCCTCTTATTTTGTTAAAATGATTAACATTTTCCATATTCTGAAAGGGATATGTAAACTTATGAGCACAAAAGTAGCTATAAATTTAGCTTTTGTCTATTCATATATAGCTTGTACAAAACTAGTCCATAAAACAAACCTTTACTAAACCTCTGGAGAAGAGCATCTCAATAATCTCCTTCAGGATTGGCAGGATGCCGCTGTGGTGAACACCAATCCCTCTCTTCAGCAAATCACGCATCAACAGGATCTGTGGCGAAAAAAACAACGCTGATAAACACCATAACTCTATTAAACTGACTTTTAAAGGTGAACATTGACCAGGCTAATTAATCAACAAATATACTGCAATTTTGAACCTAATACAACCTATTTGTTTTTAAATTCATTAAAACTTTTGTAAAAGGATAATGCACATCTTTGGTTTTCAAATATGTTTATTTAAATATATTCAAATAGAAAACAGCTTTAATATTTCACAATATTACAGATATAACTGTATTTTTGGTCATATGGTCACAGCCTTGGTGAGCATAATAGACTTCCGGTAACTTTACTTTGCTTAATTTTACTTAAAGCCATTATGTATTTTGTATTGCATTATGTATACCATAAAGATATTCATAATGTACTCTGCAATGCATTATATCTTTTCATAAGCAATTGTAACCAAAGTTTAAATGCATTATAATATTTGCAAATTCATTGTTACATCTGATATTGGTCATTTTCATCTGTTTTTAGATGCAAGATGTAACTATGAATAGATAATTGCTATAAAGTATAATAACATTCATAGGATCATAAGACGCATTACAAGGCATAATTAATGCATTAAAAATAATTTTATAATGCATTAACATATAAAGGCTTTAAGTAAAGTGTTACCAGTCTTCTTTCAAAAACATAAAAAAATGTATTGACCCCAAACCTTTGAACAGCAGTGTATATTTAGAATTGTTTAAAAATTAAATAATGCATTTTCTTTTATTGCATTACAGTAGTAAGTATTTTTTTTTACATTACAGGAGGTTACTGAGAGTTTAACTGTATTTAACTGTCATTAACCTACTGTCAGAAACTAAAAACAAAGACAACTCGAAGTATACACTACTATTTAGTACACACTAAATAACTTATGACAGTTCAACAGTGCAAAACATCCTAAAAATAGGCTTATGAAGTAATTTTTTTTTTTTTTTTACTTTTTCACTTATTAAGTGAAATAAGTGTTGATTTAATTTCAGCATTTCTGCTTGTTATCATTAAAGTGAGTTTGCAATCTGTAATTGTAAATAAATTGTATAATTTATCAGCATTATATTAAATATGCGCTAGCTTGTTTTCCAGATATCAGAATCAGCCAATGAAAAACCTGTTGGACACTGGACCCGAATCTCATGTACCTGCGGTAACTGCCGATCGCCTCCTCTCAGCCTGGTCAGGCTCTTCTGCAGGAAGGAGTGGATCTCGCTCTTCTCTATGGAGCTGGTGAGGTCCAGAGAGGTCAAAGAGCGGGCGTTTTCATCACAGCGCGTCCGAGAGAAGGTGAACGCCACCACTGGAGTCTGCTGCCTCTGAGACAGATAGTTCAGCAGCGTCTGCCACACGGCTCGATCCTGGTGGAGCACAATGAGGATGAAGAAAACACCGTAAAAACACTGTAGTTGTTAGAAATAAAGACCTATTATGTCAGATAACCTGTTTAAAAGGAAACGACGAGAGGTTCAAACACTGACCTGACTGGCTGTTGTGTTGTGCTGCGATACGTTCTTCGTGCCGAAAGACTGTGCATGTTTACTAGTGCGTTCCTTCTTGGCTTCTACTGCGGCATAGTAGCTGGAAAACAAAACATTGTTTCAATTTGAAAGCCCTTTGCTATATCTTTGTAATACTTCTTCAGAAGTCCATCTACAATGTTAGTCGAAATATGTTAATCAGTTTTTTGTGTGGTTAAAAATGTAGTTTTATACACCATTTTCAACCCTTTTCTGGCACTTAATTACTAAATAAATATTAGTGGTGACAAATGATTAATCGCGATTAATCGCATCCAAAATAAAAGTTTTGTTTACATTATATATGTATGTGTACTGTGTATGTTTATTATGTATATATATATATAAATACACACACATACAGTATATATTTTGAAAATGTTTATACATTTATATATTCTTATATTATATATAAATATCTTTAATATATAAACATAACATATTTTTCTTAAATATATACATGCATATGTTTGTATTTATATATACATAATAAATATACACAGTATACACACATTGTTATGTAAACAAAAACTTTTATTTTGGATGTGATTAATCGCGATTGATTGTTTGACAGAACTAATAAATACATTTGAGTTGAAATGTTATGTTAAAATTTTATCTCCAACTAAAAAAATTGTCAAACAAGACGAACATTGCAATCACATTACAATATGAATTGATTTATTATTATTAATCCACATTCCAAATTGATTTTCTCTATTTTACATTTTATTTCATGTTATATTTCAAATAAATGCTGTTACTTTCAGCTTTCTATTCATCAAAGAATAAAATAATAATAAAATAAAAAACATCACAGTTTCCCAAAAATATGAAGCAGCACAACTGTTTATAACAGTGATAATAATAAGAGATGTTTCTTGAGCAGCAAATCATCATATTAGAATGATTTCTGAAGGATCATGTGACACTGAAGTCTGGAGTAATGATGCTGAAAATACAGCTTTAACATCACAGGAATAAGTAAAATTTTAAAACATATTCTTATAGAAAACACTTATTTTAAATTGTAATAATATTTCACAATATTACATTTTTATTATATTTTTGATCAAATAAATGCAGCCTTGTTGAGCATAGTTATTAAAAAAATATTTGAAAAGAGTAGAGTACACTGACCTCAAAACATCTTGAATAAATCTGAAATGCATTCTTGTTTTAAAAAAATACCAACTATCTGTGACTTAACGTACCCTTTAGTAAGGAAGTTTCCAGTGGGGTCCAGCAACAGGAAGAGCTCTTTCTGAGTCTTGGTGCTGTTGCCGGTATACAGATAGTGCTCTAGAGGAACAGGCCTTTTAATTGTGCTGATCACATAGATGGGCCGCTTCTTGATACGCCTGAGGACAGAGAAAGCACAGTAAAACCGTATGAGCCACACAGTCTATATAGAGCAGGATAAAATCTGGTTTCATGGCTTTGATAATACACATACCCGATCCATTCACTGAACTCCACTGCGTTTGGCACTGTGGCACTCAGCAGGATGATGCTAACATGTTCCGGCAACATGATGAGCACTTCCTCCCACACCACTCCCCTCTGACAAACAACAACATCATATGAGATCTGAATGCAGTAAAGAGAAAAGCATAACTGAACTAGATTTTTGAACTGAAACCATCACCTCTGCATCATTGATATAGTGAACCTCATCAAAAATGACCCATTCCAGATCTCGAATGACCTCGGACCCGTTATAGAGCATAGATCTGTTAGGAGGAAGACATACTGATTAACAAAGATTGTAAAAAAAAAAAAAAAAAAGAATTATGAGTAACTGACATGAAGGCCTGCTATTGGATAATCACCTCAAGATCTCAGTGGTCATGATGAGACACGAGGATTCAGGGCTCAGCTGGACATCTCCAGTCAAAAGTCCCACATCCCTGAACGTTTTCTTGAAGTCTCGGAACTTCTGATTGGACAAGGCCTTAATGGGGGACGTGTAAATGGTCCTGTCAGGAGGAACGGTGATATTAGTGCGAGCTATTCATCTAACGTCACAGTAAGGAAAGATAAGTTTACTTATTTAGCACATTTCACACACAATGGGAATTCAAAGTGCTTTACATTTATGCTTTTAACACAATTTAAAAAAGATCACCAAAATTGCAATTACATTTTTTTAAATACCTAATATTCAAAACTATTTTTTTTAAAGTGATGATAAGTCTTATTTTTGTATCACTGATAATCTATTATATTTTTATTGATATTTTGAATTTTATTTTATTTTTGATTTTTTTGATTTTATATTTTCACTTTAATTTTAATTAAAGGTTTAGGATTTTTTTTTTTTTTTTTTTTAAATGTTTTCATATAATTTTTTATTGATTTGTATTATTAGTTTTAATTTATTTAGTAATTTTAATAGAGAAATGTTGCCTTGGTAACTAGCTGAAATAAAATAAGAAATAAATCATTTTTACATTTTTCTTTACTTTGGTTAACTTTTTTTATGGTTTTAGTTTTAGTTTCTGCTTCTATTGTCATCATTTGTAAGTCGTTATGGATAAAAGCATCTGCTAAATGACTAAATGTAAATTAATGTAAATGTATTAAGCAGCACAATTTCATCATTGATAATACTAATAAATGTTTCTTAAGCAGCAAATCAGCATATTAGAATGATTTCTGAAGGATCATGTGACACTGAAGACTGGAGTAATGATGCTGAAAATTTAGCTTTCATCAGAGGAAAATGTTTTATTTTAACATGTAATTAAATAGAAATTAGCTCTTTTGTATTGTAATAATATTTTACCATTTTACTGTAATATTAATAATATTTGTAATAATATTTCACAATATTATATTACAATATTTACTCTATTTCTGATAAAATAAATGCTGCCTTGGTGAACATAAGAGACTTCTAAAGATCCCATTCTTTTGAACGGAAAAAATAACTAAAAATCAGTTGATATTGGGTCTCACATACACACCTGGTCATGTGTTTCTGGGAAAGTGCAATTGCGTATTCAGCCACCACGGTCTTGCCAGCTGATGTGTGAGCCGCGACAAACACAGAGTCATGAGCTTCGAGTCGGAGAATAGCCTGCTTCTGAAACACGTCCAGCTCGAAGGGATACTGAAGGGAGAGAGAAAAAAAACAAACGAACAAAGCTTTATTTTAGAAAACTCACAAAAACCACGTGCATAACAGCAGCTTTGCACTAAAACATTACAAAACGATGAGCATATAGTGAGTTCTGACCTTGAAGGCTGGATCAGGGATACGCTTGTAGAAGTCTTCACAGGGTGAGGTGATGTCCACAGGAACAGCCCATTTTTTATGGTCTCCCTTGTCTTCTTGCTGCGGTTTCTTCTTTTGCTCACTCAGACTTACTGTGTTCGCTGAAGGCAGAGAAGGAGAGTTGCCTGAATCCTGAGGAGTACATGTGGTTAAGAAGAACATATTTTGAAAATGTCAAAAACACAAATGATGGGTAAATAAACAAATGAGAATTCTTTCTAAAAGTTATACACACTTTAATTCCCAGGTCCTCCAGGCTGTTAGTTCTGGGAAGTTTAACATTCTCCTCTTTTTGTGAAACTCCCTCTTTCTCCTCAGGCAGAGCATCAATGACATCCTCAAAGGTCGACAGGAGGGAAAGCAGGTTCACCTCACTCTTCATGGTTTTGGCTTCTAAAGGCATTAAAGAGATAGTCCACTCAAAAATGAAAATCCTGTCATCATTTGCTTATCCTCATGTCGCTCCAAACCTCTAAAACGTTCTTTCTTCAGCAGAATATTAGAGATTAAAGACAAGTGTTCTGCTGAAGAAAGAAACTCATACAAGTTTGGAAAGTAATTGAGGTGAGTAATTGATGATATACTTTTTATTGTTGGATAATAATGCACAACTTAAAGTGGGATGATGACATGGTATGTATGCAGAGATCAATAATGAAATCCAACCTTTGTCACTGAAGTCCATACCAGCCTTCAGCCCAGGAGGAACCGTCAACAAATCTAAGGCAAGAAACAAACTGTCAAGGTTTCTTTTTCTCTCTCTCTCACACACTCACAAAGTATTGTTCACTGACAAAACAAAACAAACCACCAACCTTTCTCAAAGTCAATGTCTTCTTCCAGCTCTGACTTTTTCTTAATCTGCTCTAACGTCAGTTCTTCCATTCCAGCTGTACAAGGACAGCAGAGTTTAAAAACGGGATAATTTTTAAACACAATTATGAGAAATGTATCTAAATATGAATTACTGAACCTGGCAGGAATGGATAGTTTGTGTTGCTCCCTCTCAGGCTCTCTGATGGGGGTCCAGGCTGTCTTTGTAATGAGAGAGAATTTTTGGCAGACAATCCTGTGTCCTCTAATAACACCTGACATAAAGAAAAAACAATGTTATATTCGTTAAAAAAATGTGGTTTACTGTGGTTTCCTTGTCCACATTTAAAAAAAAAAGGAATTTTAATATAAAGATGAAGAGCATATTTTAGGCAACATTACTGGCAGCAACTGAACTGCAAAATAATGATTGTTTCCAAACAGATTTCCATCGGCTGGGCAAACAGATAGTCTGACTCAAACGGACACCATTAGTTGAGTTGGAAGATGACATATTGGGACGTTCAAATAAACAAAGCAATATTTGTATGAATCACAGTTTTTACATTCTTCCAGAAATCAAACTATTGTGTTTATTAATGTTTTAAATTAGCTTATATTTTCCGTTTTCATTAGAATTTTAGTTTTTGTACTTTTGTACTTTTTTTGTTTGTATTTAAATATTTATATTTAATTTATTTTTATTTCAGTTTGAGTAATTAATTGTAATATTTACATTTTTGCATTTAGCAGACGCTTTTATCCAAAGCGACTTACAGTGCATTCAGGCTATACATGTTTTATCAGTATGTGTGTTCCCTGGGAATCGAACCCACAACCTTTTGCGCTGCTAACGCAATGCTCTACCACTGAGCCACAGGAACACATATTTCAACTTCCTATTTTAATTAGTTGCCAAGGCAACATTTTTTTAGTTTTTATATTTTATATTACATCTAATTTTTTTATTTCCATTTCATTTTGATTAACAAAAACAGTTTTAATAGCTTTAGTTTTAGGTAACAATAACAACACTGAATCTATCTTTGAAGATTAATATGGAATAAGAAAACAAAATTTAAATTTGGCAAACAGAATGTAGTAAATGTTTTCCAGTGTTACCTCAGTGAAATCCAGCAGCATACCGGTGGTGGGATCTCTGACCACAGACAGACCAGAGTGCAGTGGAGACAGCGAGCAGTGCAGGAGCGAGTCCACCTCTTTGTCTCGCGTACTTATCCTAAAGGACACATTTGTAATAGACAAAACTGAGTAAAGATAATATATATATATTGCAAAGACAAGCACTATGTTCTGCAGGTGTCTCATTTCATACTTAAGGAACTTGTGGAAGGCATCATCTACATCGTGTACCGGAAGCCAAGCAGGGTCTCGGAGAAAACGCTTTTCTACCTCTGTTTTTAGATCCAGACAAGTAGGAGGGAGGCCATGGGGAAGCTGAACAAGAATGTACCACAGAATATAATGTATTAGCTTACACAAATTAATCCCACTATTATTTTAGTACTATTAAATGACTAACAGTGCTGTGTGGAGGCAGGGGTTTGTTTTTGGGCAGTGGGTGTGTGATGAGCTCAAATCTCCCCGAGCAGCCCATCTCCAGCAGAGACAGGGGCAAATCATCAGGACCCACTGGGGGCAAATCTACACAGAAGAAAACAGCAGTTCACTGCAACTACAAGCAAATACAAAGACCAAAATCTGGGGTGACACCAAAATACTCCTAAAAGCCACTGGATCATTACTGTCAGATGCAGTTTGGCAATGTAGTTGCTCAGCTGGCTGTCATAGGAGCGAATTATGACACAAATCAACTAAATCCTCAACTGGCTGCTGATCATATTATTGCACCACACCAGGTAAACACGCAGAATTACATATCTCAAATAAAACAAACTACTATTACATTTTTCATACCTATTTTGTCCATATCACTCTGCAGTTCTTCAGTGTCAATAAAGTTTCAGTCCTGCAGGAAGCTGCGCAGAACTAAAAGCACGGAAGTATTTTATTATTACTTTTGTTGTTTCGTTTAATACTTTACAGCATAGTGTTATACGTGTTTGATCTAAACTAAATGTACGTTTTTAATATACTTCAACAAATTATAATATAAAAATTAAGGACAAACTATTGTGTTTGAGCTGGTTCCGCGGATGACAACACATTACATCATAATTGTGCGCCGAGTGAGGAATTATTTCGCTTATTCTCATTTTCTGAATTTAAGGTAATTTAATATGAAGTCCTGTCTTTTATGCAGTTTGCATTTGTTAAAAAAAGACAAATGAACGTTGTTAAAAGCCAGCTGTAACGAGACGTCGATAACATGTTAATATGGTGATGCATTGATTGGAAAAGATATAACGTTAGGCATCTGCTCAAACATTGCTGTTGTCTTTTTCCCTTGAGATCCACGAAAATGGCAATATTTCCCAGCTCACTGACAGAAGAGGAGGAAGCACTGCAGAAGAAATATGCTAAACTAAAGAAAAAGGTGAAACGATAATATGTTTCCTAAGGCTACATTTTGAAACCGTTAAAAGCACTATCGTAAAATAATAATATTCAAAAAAGTAAAACCATAAATAAATGTATATGCTTTATACAATACAGATAATAATAATAATAAACAGGAAAAATAATGTTGTCTTAATGTTCCAAAATTCATTAATTATGAAACTAACGCAGCTCAAGTCAGTTCATTGTTGATTCAATTATACATTAACTGTATTATAAGCCCCAGCTGCCAAAGGTGAAAAAGACACATACATGCATATATGTAACAAATAAACAATCCTTGTGACATATAGTGTTATCTACGCTCACTTCCATCATATAGAAAAAGGCCCTAATGGCTCTGAAGAAACAGAGCTCCACCAATCAGACGAGTCAGACAGGACTCAAGCGCAGTGAGTCAATTTATGGATTTCGACACTTTCCAGATGCTCCTGAAATAAGTTTGCATGAAATCTGTGATCTACGAATGATCTCTCTGACTGTCTCTGTTAAGCTTTGTCAGATCAGCCGGTGGTGGACACAGCGACTGCAACAGAGCAGGCCAAAATGCGGATCAAGTCTGGAGCGATCAGCGCCATCAAATCAGAGAACAAGAACTCAGGCTTCAAGCGCTCCAGAACACTTGAGGGTAAACTGAAAGTAAGAGACGTTTTCACCTTATTAATGGCAAGTCAACATAAATTTGATAATTTCATACAAAGCTAATTATGGATTTTCTTTGTATCTCAGGATCCTGAGAAAGGTTCTGCCCCAGCATTCCTGCCATTTCAAAGAAGCGTCTCTACAGATGAGGAGCCTCCTGATGTAATGCTGTTTTACACTGTAGAAATGATCCACTCAAGGCTGCATTTATTTGATCAAAAATACAGTAAAACAGTAATATTTTGAAATATTATTAGAATTTAAAATAACAGTTTTCTATTTGAATATATGTTAAAATGTAAGTTATTCCTGTGATGCAAAGCTGAATTTTCAGAATCATTACTTCAGTCTTCAGTGTCACATGATCCTCCAGAAATCATTCTCATATGCTGATTTTTTTTCATTTTTCTCATTTTTCACAATATTACTGTTTCTACTTTAATTTGCAGCCTTTTAAAAACATAAAAAACCTTTTGATTGTATTGTCAAAAGTGTGAATGTATGTTATATGTAAATAGGTCTGTTGAGTATATTACATATAGTCAGTAGACTTGATTTTACACCATGTTGTTTCTTCTTGCTGTAGTCTGCTAAACGAGTCCACAGGAAATCCTTGTATGAGAGGTGAGACTGTCGGACTCAGTGTGAAAAATAATACTTATAATCTAATACCTTCATAGAAACAGTATTGCAGTCAAATTTAAAGCTGTTTTCTTTTTCCTATAGTTTTGTTCCTGGAGATCGATCTCGTGATGACGAGGGAGGAATGCTGAGTCGAGATTCTGAGCGTGATCGGGAAAGAGAGATGGACTGGGAGAGAGATCGAGAAAGAGACAGAGACCAGGACAGAGAGAGGGACCGTGAAAGAGTCAGGGAGAGAGAACGGGACCGTGAACATGAACGGGACCAGAGCCGGGATAGAGACAGGGACAGAGAACGAGACAGAGAAAGAGACCGAGAGCGGGATGGGCCCTTCAGACGTAAGTGAATCTGTGCAAAAATAAATCACGTCCCATTCAGTGTTCGTTATTGTGTCATTACAGTGTTTGTAAACAACTGAGAATATTTCATGCATTTGCCTTTTCTAAATAGTCACTGAAAATAAACGTTGTTCTGTTGAAAATCTGAACGTCTAATAATCGTCTCTAATGTTGTTAGGGTCAGACTCGTATCCAGAGCGCAGAGGTGTGCGCAAAGGAAACACTGTGTATGTATACGGCACAGGTTTAGTGGAAGACAGTTTGCGCTCGGCCTTTGCACAGCATGGAAACATAATCGACCTTTCGATGGACTCACCACGCAAGTAAGATTGTTCTCTGATTCTTTTGGGCATTTAGAAAGGATTTTATGCTCAAGAAACCTTTCTCGTTATTATCCATGTTGAAAACAGTTGTGCTGCTTCATATTTTTGTGAAAACTGTGATATATTTTTTCAAAATATAAATCTTTTGTAACATTGTAAATATCTTTACTGTCACTTTTGATCAATTTAATGCAGCCTTGCTAAATAAAAGTGATCTTTAATTTTGGTTTCTTTTCTTCTTTTGAACTGAGAAATGTCTGAGAAAACAAAAAAAAAATATTTAACCCATTTTTGCCCTCTGTCTCTTACTAGTTGTGCCTTTGTCACCTTTGAGAAGATTGAATCAGCAGACCAGGCTGTGGCAGAGGTCAGTAGTCCATTTAAGGAGTCACTTTCCACACTTTTGTATTGTCTATTAACTCTCTGTATCTTTAAGAATTATATTTATATATAAAATGACCTCAGTTCACTTCACATGTAATTATGTAATTTGCATGAGTGTAGTTTTCTGAGATACTGAATTTGGGGTTTTCATTAGTTGTCAGTTATAATTATCAAAATTAAAGGAAATAAACACTTGAAATATATCAGTCTGTGTGGAATGACTGTATACATTATACAAGTTTCACTTTTTGAATGGAATTAGTGAAATAAATCAACTTTTTGATGATATTCTAATTATATGACCAGCACCTGTATATACACTATTATAACGAATAAATAGGCCTATATGAGAAATATATTTTCACTTAAATAATAATTTAAGAAAATGAAAGAAAAACTGTGCAAGTAGCCTATGCATTGTTTCGGTTCATTTTTGTTCTGTGCGAACGGAAAGCAGACGCAGAAAGCGGAATCCTATTTTTTCTTTCGAAGGAGACCCAACATTGGTTTCAGTTTCGTTTTATCCTAAATTAATTCGTTTTGGTTTGTCGTTTATATAGCTATAGTTTCTTACATTTTTAATTATTGTTCTTTAATAACTAGCCTACTGTTAATTGAAAGGATTTGTTGTGGAGTGAGGGGAACTAAAATAGCCTAGCTATGTTTACGGTGTTTATTATAATGTTTGTAATTCGCGTCGGCTATTTCTGAATTAAATAATAAAATGCACTTATAGGCGACTTATGTTTTTTTTCTCTCTCTTTTAAAATATTTTGATAAATTACTGAAAAAATAAATAAATAAGTGACTTTAAACCGTTTAACTGATTGTATTAATCGGTCAAACTTCTAATCGGTCGGTTAACGGTTAAACGGTTAAAATGAACATCCCTAAAATGAACATACTTTCCAGAAGGCCAACAATTCACTAAAAATGTTTTTTTATTGGTCTTATGAAATATTCTAATTTGTTGAGATAGTGAATTGGTGGGTTTTTGTTAAATGTGAGCCTAAATCATCACAATTAAAAGAACCAAATACTTAAACTACTTCAGTCTGTGTGCATTGAATTTATTTAATACACGAGTTTCACAATTTGAGTTGAATTACTGAAATAAATGAACTTTTCCACGACATTCTAATTTATTGAGATGCACCTGTATATGTACTGTGTATATATATATATATATATATATATATATACACACACACACACACACACGTACACACACACATGTTGGTTTTTGTGGTTTACGGGGACTCTCCATAGGCGTAATGGTTTTTATACTGAACAAACTGTATGTGCTATTGCCCTACACCAACCCTACACCTAAACTTAGCCCTCACAGGAGACTGTGTGCATTTTTAGATTTTCAAAAAAACACCATTTAGTATGTTTTTTAAGCCTTTTGAATTACGGGGACATAGGCAGTGTCCTCATAAACCACCTTCAAATTGTAATACCTCTGTCATACCCATGTTATTATACAAATTTGTGTCCTCATAAACCACATAAACCCGCACACACACACACACACACACACACACACAATTGAAGTTAAAAGTTTAAAATGTGAATTAATTTACCAAAATAAGAGGGATCATACAAAATACATGTTATTGTTTATTTAGTATTCCATTTCAATTCAACTATTATTTTCTCTTGTGGACTATATGTAAACATCTTTTATGTGAAATCTTATTCAGGTCAGTACTAAATAAACAATAACATGCATTTTGTATGATCCCTCTTATTTTGGTAAAATAATTAACATTTTGCAGATTCTGAAAGGTGACCTCAACTGTATATGGGTTAGTTGACGTATCATTGTGTCCTATGGTGTGACGGAGAAATGTAATATATAAATGTCTATATATATATATAAATCATAAGTGGTGAATAACTACTAGTCGTGTGATCCATATTTGTTTTAGTAAATCATACTTGATTCTATATTTGTCTTATACAAGGCCATAGCAGCAGAATAATTTGTCTATCCAAACTGTGTCCTTGCACAATATTAACTTGTACAGTAAAAGGATTTATGCTACAAATGAGAATAAATTAAAACTTGAGCAGTTTGCATTTACAAAGTACATCAATGTTAATTAAGTATGATTTAGATACCAATATTGTATTTAATAATATATATATATATATATTATGTTTTAATTATAGTTTAAGATTTAGAAATGTTATGTGCTTTTGTCATTTTAATTAGTTTTATAATATAAGTTTAGTTTTTAATATTTTATTTCAGTTTTAGTAATTCTAGTACTTCAGCTTGCACTTATTTCAGTTGAAGTTGTTTTATTTTATATTATTTCAGCTATATTTCAGTTACCAAAAACTGTTCTAGATAGTTCTGGTACACTAAAAGCCAACCACACAAGCGATCTGAGGACCCACCGACTACTTTTATGGACAGTCATGCGAGCTCTAGTGGTCATGTGTTAATGAGCTC
>JALXFT010000069.1:0-23223 GCA_023376895.1 Aspiorhynchus laticeps
CTCTAATCTTGCCATTTTTCTGCCTTACTTTTACCTAAAATTTAGACCCCTCCTCTTCTCCATATACACTAGATCAGGGGTCACCAATCTTGAGCTAAACTCTGCAAGATACCGGCCCTCCGGGACCGAGTCAGGTGACCCCTACTCTATAGGCACATGGTTTCTCCTTTCAGGATTATTTGAAACAGAAGTCTTTTATAACATTATAAATGGCTTTGTCACTTTAAATCGATTTACCGAATATTTTTTTTTCAGTGTATATTGTATATTATTATAAGTTAATAGTAAATAGTAAAAAAAAATCTCCACTGAATAATTTATTCTTAAATATTTTCTTTTGTAGTTGTTTTCCCTTTTATACAATTATTCAGGAAATAATTGAGAGTAGACGCCATGCTGTGCATATACAGCTGCTTATCAAGTGAACAGTGTTGAAGCATAAAACCACTAAACGTGGAAGTGCTGTGAATGAGATGTCCTCAGCAAATTAATTTTCCCATTGTATATCACTAGACCAACACCTTTAACTCTGTGTAAATATGTTAATGTAAAAAGAAAAACCAGCATGCAGCAAGAAAACAATAACTATAATCATGTCTTGAAAAAAAGCATATTAAAGTATTCTTATTTCTTAGCTATGAAATTCAGCTGAAAAGCTAAAAGTAGTGCATAATGGTAGCTGAAAGCATAATCAAATTTTCCAAAATATTTAATAAACGAGCAAGCAAAGTGTAATATTATGGAAATCTGCAGATCATTCTGTAGAATTCTGTGGGCGCAGATTCAGTGTGAGCCTATTCATTACCCACAGCATAGCGATGGGCACTCCAGGAGGTATTGGAACACTAGTTGTCACACTAGACTATGTTCTCTGTCTCATGGCAGCATGCCTACAACATTGGCATATCCAGACAACACAAGCAGCCAAATAGCTAGGTTACAATCAGCACTATTAGTTGAGACCAAATGTGGGACAGAACGAATTGGACGTAATGCTGGACATGTGTCAGTCCCTTTAGTGATTAGGGTTATCTCCTCTCTTTATTTGTCCTCCCTGATTAGGTTCCCCATTACTCTTCAGGCCTATAGCTTGTGCAGCCTCATCTGTAATTCACAGTGTGGGCACTTCATGTCCTCTAAGACAAGTTGGCAATTAATTAGTCTTATTGTTCTTTAAAGGGACTTACTTTTATTGTTTTATTGTTGCTTTAATCACCACGCTTTCTGGTACGCCTTGATATTTTGACATATCAAGACAGAATACTTCCTCTATTCTGCATCCAATTTAAAGTGTACACTTTTTCAGATAAATAAAAGTCACAGTCCTATTCCAGCCTAATGTGCAGAGACAGCAATAAGGAAGCCATTTGTAGTCTGATTCACCTAAAAAGTGTAAACACTGAGACTCTGTGGTGCCAAAAACATTCTGTTAGACATCTGTGCAGATGATAGTGTAACATTAAATATTAGCAGATTTGTACCTATAAAGATATAATTGGTACTTAATGTGAGAGATTAAAGTAATTAATGTTTCATTCTAATATAGTGTGTGTGTGTGTGTGTGTGTGTGTGTGTGTGTGGTGTGTGTGTGTGTGTGTTGTGTGTGTGTGTTATTTATTTATTTTAATTGTTATTTATTCTTATTTTTTTGTCTATTTTTTTTTCTGTCCAGGTCTCTCTTGAAAATCAAAGTGAATCACAGAGGAAAGTAAACACATTTCTCATCTGCATGCACATAGGCCTCAAAGTAAATTTTGCCAAGAAGTGATGTGTAGTTAGGGCAAGATTTAATATTCCCTACAAGGCAGAGCAGAACCTGTTTATCATGACTTATAAAAGCAAGGTCATATTCTGATGGAACAAGAGCTTGTTGATTTTTGAGTGCTTTACAGTTTGCTCACTTTCACACAAAACAGGATTTTCCTCTCTCATTGCATTAAATTTGGTGTCCAGTTCGATGCCTGTACTACTGACATGAACTCAAATAGTACTGAGAAATAGATCAAAGCCCCAGCAATTGCTCGTTTGAAGCTGGAAGAGAAGAAAGCAATTAAAATCACCAGTTGTCTTTGCTTTCATTCATATTTACGCCCTTATTATAACTCATGCACTTTCACTTTATTTTTACTTGATTGCTACTTTTTGTTGTGTAAAAGATAATCACTCTGAGATCTGACATCACTTCCTAGGCTATGATAAAGATGAATGTTGTGACCACAACGGGTCGACTGTTAAACATCCCTCTCTTCAAGGAATGTTCACTTTTTAAATTCAATTTTAAAATCACTTAAAAAATAGTCTTTCTGGACTGCTGCACCTGGGCACAGTTAGGAATAAGTGTCTTGGTGAAAAAAAAAAATGTTATGTTCAAAAGTCAGTCAGGCTTTTTTGAATGTATGCTAAAGAGACTCTTAACAGGCTTCCCTAATAAAGCCCTCTTAATATTAAATTACACAAAGTAGGTACAAGTGGGATAAACGAGCTGGTTATCAAGCTGTTTTTTTTTTTTTGTCATCATTTACTCACCCTCATGTTGTTCCAAACCCAAACCCAAGACATTGGTTCATCTTCAAAACACAAAGGCAGATATTTTGTTTTGCATGTCAGGTAAGCACATTTGAGCCTCCAAGACCATATATGATGAGTGCAATGTATGTGCATTTGAACAATGTTCATATGTGAATAAACCAAATAAACAGGGAAAAAAAGCAATTTCAATCAAGGGAGACCTGTAATTCAAACCTTTAATATAAAAAAAAATAATTACACATTTAATTCTACCTCTAGAATATTTTTCTATAAAGCGATGAACAAGTAAATATTGTACTTTCATCATTTACATTTACATTTACATTAAGTTATTTAGCAGACACTTTTACTCAAAGCGACTTACAAATGAGAAAAAAAAAAGTGCATGTTAAAGTGCATGTTGCCACTGTACACACCACACAACTCAAAATATCAGGCAGTATTGTTAAATGAATTGTTGGGAAAATGTACCCTTTAGCAGGCAGTTATTGGCGCATGTCAGCAGTGTCAACACCTTTATCATGAAGTATACGAGGAATGAAGTGGAACTCAATCTGCGCCCCCAACCCGGCAATTCTATGACACACCTTTGTTGACCTCATCTGAGAGGGTCTTGCACAGTCATTTGGCCATAGACCTATGGCCACCATAAAGAATTGTCATGACAGAGACTTTACACTTTCGTACACGTGTACCACAATCGCAGATAAATGACTTTCAGGAAGTTAGAGCAGAAAGTGGTGACAGAGAATGTTGACAAAAAAAAGCCGAAGCAAAGTTTTTCTGCACTTTGCTAGTTGAAAATTCCAAGCACTGTAAGAAGAGTTCAATAGTCACTTAAACAGACCTTTACCTAGCTTCAGTGTTCATTTTGGTTAATCAATCTGCTTTGTCTTCACCATGTTTTGGCATCCCACAGGTAAGGCAGTTTATTTCTAATTTGGACAAGACAGAATGCTGCATTAAGACAGCATGAACAAATTATGGTTAGCTTGAAGACAATGATCCAGACCTTAAGCCTTGATTGCCTCCTGACCATCCTTTATTAAGGAGCAATAGCCTTTCGCTTCACCTTTGACAGGCAATAGAATTCTGTTTAGCAACAGGCTTTGTGAGAGAATGCAGCACTGACAGAGAAGATCGACCCTTGGTTTTGCTGTGTACATGCATTTAGGTTGTCATTAGACCATAAAGCAGCTATGAGACTTTTTCAGATTTCAGTAGTAGGCTACATCAAGCAGCTCTCTTTGCTTTGATTTATTAAAATAATTCAAAACTGTAGGCCAAAACTGCATGCTCTGCAATATCTGCAAACGGGTTCCCCTGCTTTATTGCCTGCAGGTCTTCTCAATGTAATTCCCAGGTAGCCCATTTTATTCCAAGACACTCTTCAGGAAATTAACCTTTAAATGTGGGTGATGGACTCTCACTCCATTACACACTGTGTAATGAGAGGTTTGTTGCAGTGCAACTTTTGAGGTATGTCTTAATGCATTTGTGCGATTTTAGGATATAGCTGAAAAGCTAATGATCATGGGCAACTGGAGATTTTGAGGTGAGCGAAACTGTGGCTTGTTTGAATTAGCTTTCCATCTACAACAGTGAATACACATAGAAATGCACAGCTAAACAAAAAGGTGATAATTACCACCATTTGTCATATTTGTTTACTAGAATGACTGCTGGTTGAATTCACCGGTCAGCAGGGGGAAAAA
Source organism: Aspiorhynchus laticeps (assembly GCA_023376895.1). NCBI lineage: Eukaryota > Metazoa > Chordata > Actinopteri > Cypriniformes > Cyprinidae > Aspiorhynchus > Aspiorhynchus laticeps. The sequence continues at coordinate 4,245 of JALXFT010000069.1, forward strand.
CGCTTCTGCATCATAACTGGAAGATACAAATCCTTGGTAAGAAGCGAATGATAATTTATCCTAGAAAGCCTGTCCAGCTTCTTGAAATGTTGAAAGTCTTTGGTCTTTGCTCACACATACTTTATTCCCAAGAATCTTTGTTCCCTTCCGCTCATCTTATCTGAGCCAAAGTTTCAGGAACTTTTATTACAGAAACTGGGGCAGGTAAACTTACATTGTCCTGTCGCTTAGATCTCTTTATATAGCATCAGCCTCGCTGGGAATATAGATCAGGTTGCAGTGAAGTGTTCGCAGTGGCCTTCTGTCCTTGAGAGGCTGTTACAGAGATATCCTTAACAAAACTCCTAAAAATTCACATCCAGCATGAAAGATTAAGACCTATTGTTCACTTCTGCATGTTTACTACTGAAGTAATTAATCTCCACAGCAAATAATAAAGACGTATAACCTTCAGTTAACATAAAGTAATTACAATGTGAATTATTTATTAATTATTACTGATGGGGGATTCACAATTTTTCTTTCAAAAAGTAATGAAGATTAGCAAAAAGACTCAAATGTTTATAGCCTTGTCAGGCCTGTCACACCAAAAGTGAATATTACATGCAAACACTAGAAAGGGTGACACTTTATAATGTTTAATTCAATAATATTAGTTAATGAATCAGGTATGAATTGGTATGGTATATTTATAAATTAAGATTAGATTAAAATGACATCAGTGACAATATATAAATATACTTCAGTTTGTTCAGATTATGTTCATGTTTGTTTGTTAGTTTACAAATACATGCAGTGTCAACTGTTATTTTGTCAGCTACTGCATTAATTGTTTTTGTTTAGTACTTTCAAAGACAATTGTAACAATTATTATTATTACAAACATTATGTATTTTCTATATTTATAATCCCCATTAGCACAACAAACTGTCTTTAGAAGAAAAAGAACATTGGAAAAGGTGCTGTTTAGCTATTAAGGAATTAAGTATCATGGCCATGATGGTTTTACCAGGTTTGAGTCTTTCCACAGTCAATTATTACAGAAAATATATATTCTGTCACACTCTATTTTAAGGTCCAATTCTCACCATTAACAAACCATTAACTACGACTTTTGCCTCAATAAACTAATTTACTACTTATTAATAGGTAGTAAGGTAGTTGTTAAGTTTAGGTATTGGGTAAGATTAGGAATGCAGAATATGGCCATGCAGAATATGTGCTTTATGAGCACTAATAAACAGCCAATATGTTATTAATAGACATGCTAATAAGTAATAAGCTATTCACACTGGGAACAAATATTTACTAAAAAAAAAAACTTATAACAACAAGATTAACAACATTCAATGTCAATCATGACAGTCAATGCGACAGCAGTCAACAAATATCTAAAATAAGATTTGAAGTACTGGACCAGACTTTATCTTGCAATTCATAAGTCTGGCTTTAAGGATTTCTTTGGTAAGAAAAGAAAAGCTGCTTACATTATACATGTAAATTTAACATAAATGAAGCAGACCAAGACTCCAACACTCAGTTTAGATAATTGCTAATTTACTTTCTCTGCCACATGTTTCACATTTACTGAATTTTATATATTAACCTTGCAGAAGTAAAACATATATGGATGAGGGAAATGTAATCTGTTCATACTGGAGTTTGTTTCCGAAGAGAGCTACGGATCTGCTCTAATTCACCTCTGCATAATATCGTGATCTGTTGATTAACACTCGCCTTGAGCCTGAACTAACTCTGCAATCAGGGAACGGAGCTTATGTTGCAGCCTGGCACAAGGTCATTCCACCCCTGGTTGCTGAAAATGTAAGAGGGCCCCCTTGTGCAACACTGAGGTCTCATTTGCCGGCTGCATTATCTCCGTGTTAAAAATCCCTTGCCTAGTTAGCATTTGCGATGATGGATGGCATTGCACTAACCGAGCCTACATCCTTCTCACCGAACATCCAAGAGCCTCGGAGTTTGATGATAGATTACTATTGCTTTATCTTGTACTGATTATTCCTGCCCGTGACATGAAGAGAGGCTGAGATTGGTAAGTGGTCTAGAGTTGCATTACGGGTACAAATGGCTTTATTATGCAAGGCTAGCTGTTTGTCATTGTTTGTAGTGTTGGCTGCGTTCAGCTGTAAACATTTAGGTTTTTCACTCACTTTAAAATGAAATGTATTGGACGTCATTGCTCTTGATAAAGAATGAGAGACGTATTCTCATTGTGCTTCCTAATGAGCATCGACTTTTCTTCTTTTCAGGACGAAATGGCGAAGTGTTGAAAATGTTTACTATAATATGTGTCAAAGCTGCGCAGACAGAGTGGGCGTGTGATTACTCTATCAATTATTTATTTGATACCTTCATACTTGGTGCACTGCCTGAAGCCTGATAGTTGTATTGATTAAAAAATGCATTTACACTACCAGTATTTTTTTTAAGAAGTCTCTTATGCTCGCCAAGGCTGCATTTATTTGATTAAAAATCAGTAATATTGTGAAATATCACAATTTAAAATTGTATTTGTATGTATTTTACAATTAATAATAATTTAATAAATTATTAATTAATAACTCATCTTTCTTACCCCAAACCTTTGAACGATTTTAACAAAATAACAACTGTTTCCATCATTGATAATAATAAATGTTTCTTGAAGAAAGGAGCAGAAAATCAAAATACTATCATTATTAATGATCATGTGACACTGAGGACTGGAGTAATGGTTGCTAAAAATTCAGCTTTATCATCACAGGAATAAATAAAAAAAATTAAATATATTACAACAGAAAATATCTAAGTGTTTTTAAATTGTAATAACATTTCACAATATTACTGTAAACTTACTGTATTTGTGTTTCAATAGATGAAGCCTATTTGTTCAAATACAATAAATAAACAAACAAATAAATACATAAAACGTGGGATTGGCAGTGTAAAAGTAATAGAAACAGGTTACATAAAGTTTCCACTTTTTTTCTGTCATGCAAATTCCCACACATTGATATAATTGGCAAATCTTTAAACAGTATTTATACCTTGACTAAAATATTACTAATAAAGGTTTGCAAGCATCAGCAGCACGTTTTTCTATTGCATATTATAGTCCAAGGCTCTTGTTATTTTATGAGTGCTTTTTTTTATACACAACTTAGAAAAAAAATCCTCTGGGAAACATGCAATAGAGATCAATTACAATGTAGGTGCTACTAAAGTTCCACTCGCTGCTTCTGCATACCCGATACGGCAGCTGTTCCAGGACATGATTTTATGAAGCAACATAGGTGGGCTATGTGATTACAGAGTCATAATTAACAGAAGGATCTAAAAAGTTGTCACAAAACCATTACATTTCACCGTAGTGAGCAAACAAAACAGTTAGCAAGTCCACAGGCTATGAGACATTTGAATACACAGGTAAACAAATCGACTTGGGATTAATGGTAAAGCGAGATTTAAATTCTGTTTCAAATAGGCTTTTTATGCACACATTAGATTTAATGTTGTACGCACGTCAGACTATTGGAACCATCTGGTTTTACAACTGCAGTGTCACTAACATCACGCTTTCAATTTTTAGAGGGACGGTCGAGGTAAATGCTGCTGTGACTGTAATATCTGTTCTAGCTTTTACAATGATAGCACACCATTCATATCTCTCTCTGGAGTCATTTTAAAAGAGTACATTGTGTCAGAAAGTAGTTTCAATGCAAATGGGGCCTCGGTGAGATGAATAGCACAGATGCAGGAATCAGACGCGCCGCTGTGATTGTTACATAGCTAAAGATTACCATCCTATCTGAGTCATATAAGAAAAAATATCCACGGCCTTACAATCTGGTAAAACTTTATCTGTTGAAAACCCAAGACTGCTGAATGTCTACATCCGTTTTTCACCCGCTGCCAGACCTTTATGCATAGCCATTGTTAACATCCCAGTACATGATGCAAATTCACAGTGGAGCTGCTAGCATGTATTTCATCTTTACAATTGCAGGTATTCACTTTGTCGCTGGAAATTATAGCGTATCGAACACTAGAAGGAGAAGAGGAGGAAAGAGAGGGAAGAAAGGGAATTCAGTGTGTGTTTGAATGTGAGTTATGGTTGTTTTGTTGTAGTAGTTTAGAGTAATCCCCAGCAAACAAAGCTTCTTGTTTCTCTCATCTACCAAAAATCAAGACTAACATCTTTGATTCTGATAAGACCAGGTTTTTCAAGTATGCCTATGTGACCTCATAAGAATTCATAGGTTTTTGATGTAAAGTGTGGTTCTTTAATTTTATTCATTTTAATTCTATGCAGTTTCATTTGTGTGCAGAGACATTGAAACATGCATGATTAACATATCGACAGCATCTAAACAACAAATGAAAACTTTAGAGATATACAAATGTTTAAAACCCATTTTAGGTCATAGTATATTGAAATTAACAAGTAGACTTCATAGTATTTAATCAATATGCTTATTTTTTTGTTTAAAGGAATCACATTTGTTTAGCTTATTTACCTAATTTGACATACGTTTTATTATGTAGGATTATGTCAGATTTCTGATGCCATGTTTAGATGTTTCCATCATTTACCCAAGCCTAACCTCTAACATGGTAAAATTAATGATTTCATTTTTAAAATTTCATTTTTAAAAATAATTTATTCATTACTTCATTAAAACTACTTTTTATTTTATTTGCTGCAGGACAGCTGCAGCTAGAAAAATGACAAATGCAACATAAAATGATCACAAACGTAATATATTTATTTGTTTGTTATATTCCAAGCCTTCCAAAGCCATAATGTAACTCTTTATGTCAGGGTGGGGAACGTTGATCCTGGAGGGCCGGTGTCCCTGCAGAGTTTAGCTCCAATCCTAATCAAACACACCTGAAGCACCCAATCAAGGGCTGCATCCGAAAACTGAAAAATGCTGTCTTCGGAGGACACATTCCAAGGTAGGAAGGCATCAAGGCAAGTCCAAATCCAAAGTTAGCTTCACTTCCTGTCCCATGAGATACCTTCATCTGATTGATTTTTGAAGGCAGCATAGATGTATCCTTCACTGCCTTTGATATCCCACAATCCTGTGCGGTTGAGCTAAAAAATAAAGATGGCATCTGAAAGTTGCGTTTAGTGGTTAGTTTGTGTATAAATGTATATTTCTGATTAACTTTTTGTTATCACCAAAACTCGTTCTATTTTGTTGTAGATCATTAAACCGTTACGCTGCCTCAGAAGCCCATCCGAAATCAGTTTTGTGAGGTGCCTTCATGCAAAAACGCTGCCTGCAAAGTCACTGCCTCATAAGGCAGCTGTCACAGGTTGTGTAGCGGGAAGGACACAGGTGACTTGAGGTAAGTTAGTGGAGATGAGCTGAAATCGCGTGTGGTCTCGTAGTGTATCGCGTCCCTTGTCAGTGTCGGGCGCTTGCTTGGCCATTTGTTGTGATGAATCAGGAAAGTGTGTGCAGCTGAATTGGAGTAGTATTTTGTTAGATGGGTATAAAAAGCTTAGTATACCGCGGCAGCGGTCGTGTGAAGACCGAAGAGTAAAGACCATCGACTCTACCGTGCGACTCCACCGGGCAGCGACACCGGCAAAGGATATAAGTATCGCTTTTTATTTTTCCTCTTTCCTACTACTTGTTTCACTTCTATTTCAGTTTGTATAACCATTTCTTACTATGTGTAAGTTTGTTGTTGTTGTTTTAAAACATGTGGGCTTGGCTCCGTGTTGATGTCTGTATAGGTTGATTATTCAGTTTTAGTTTTATTTATTTGAGTTATTTAGTACTTCATACTACATGAAAATGAAATAATATATATATTTAATGTATTTGTTGATGTATATATGTATATGTGTATGGCTGTACACATGTAGTTGTTTTTTGGTGTTTTGCTTAGTGTTATGTTAGAAGCATTATTATACTCTTATCTTTTGTTGTTTTAATATTTTGAATTGTTTTTAGCTTTCATTTAAATGTTTAGTATTGAAATGTTGTTGTATGCATTTTTCAATTTTATTTTATTTAATTTCTTTATTTTCTTCAATGTGTGTATTTAGTATTTACAGAGTTTTCACTTTTAGTTTTGGTTACTTTTTCTTATTTGTAAGTCGCTTTGGATAAAAGCGTCTGCTAAATGACTAAAAGTAAAGTAAAGTAAGTCAAACTTCTCTTCGTTTTAATAAATCAATAAATAAAACAGGAAACACAACGTGAATGGACGAGTGAACGGACAAAGACTCAGGGAAAACTCAGGACTTATAATAAACATTTACATTTACATTTATGCATTTAGCAGACGCTTTTATCCAAAGCGACTTACATTGCATTCAAGTTACAGTTTTTACATTTGTATCAGCTCTTGCTTTCCCTGGGAATCGAACCCATGATCTTGGCGTTGCTAGCGCCATGCTCTACCATTTGAGCTACAGGAAAGCTATATAAACACATAGAACGTAATCAAGGAGAACTAAAACAGATGCTAGGAATAATCAAATCAACTTAACTAGAACAGGAAAATAACCATATAAGGAAACTCAGGAAGGACAGTGGAAAAACAAAGAACACAGAGTCCAGAACCCTGACAGCAGCGAGGCAGCAAGTCAGCTGCCTAAGTTTTCGGATGCAGCCATCGTCTTCAGGATGCAGTTAGGTATTTATTTTCCAGGGTTTTTCAGGGTTGGAGCTAAACTCTGCAGGAGAGTGGCCCTCCAGGATCAACGTTCTCCACCCCTGCTTTATGTATAAGAATAATAATCTTCACCCACTGTTACACTCAAATGTTGCATTCATTTAAATGTACAGTATATATTAAAAGTTATTTAAAATATAATAATTTAAATAATATTAAATTTATTAAATTAAATTTCTTGAAATGAATTTATAGAAAATAATGTTATTTAATATATAATATATAAAGTTCTTTATTAATTTAATGTCCTTGCTAAATAAAAAAAATATATATAAATTTAAAATATAGAAGAAAGAAAGAAAGAAAGAAAGAAAGAAAGAAAGAAAGAAAGAAAGAAATCTTACCTAAAATTGTTGAATTTTTTGTGAATATAATTGTAAAAAGCACCAACAGAAATGCATTTAAATTACAATTAGTTATACATTCTTAAAGTGTCATGAAACCCTTAAACACATTGTTTGAGATGTTAACATACTGTATATGAACAGGCTGCACATCAGTGAAAACAACTTTAGCACTCATTATGTCTATTATTAAGGTAAAAGTTTTTTCTTTTTTTTCTTTTCACTTTTGAAGCAATTTCGTTGTTCCGGTTCAAAAAGCAAAGTTGAGCCTACGTCACGAAAAGTGACATACAGTATATGCGTTAATCTGGAGTGGTGATTGGCTGCCGTGGCTGGAGAGTACACGTCTACGTTGTCAGTTTTCTGAGCTTTTTTCAGGATTATTCATGAGAATGAACTCTTAAGATCCAATCACTGCTCTGTATTATGCATGCGGTCGTCTTACAACGGAGAATTCAAATCTCAAAAGAGCTTCAGCGCTGTCAGTTCGTTTCTGTAAACATGACTGTAACAATATTTAAAGGGGTCATATGATGCTATTTTAAAGATCATTATTTTGTGTATTTGGTGTAACAAAATATGTTGACATGCTTTAATGTTCAAAAAACACATTATTTTTCAAATACTGTACATTATTGTAGGTCCTCTATGCCCTGCCTCTCTCAAACGCTTCGTTTTCTACAAAGCCCCTCCTTCCGACAAGCGCAGTCTGCTCTGATTTGCCAACTGACCCAGTGCATTGTGATTGGCTGAACACCACAAGCACGCGTCGGAAATGTAAAGCCCCTTACCATAATCGCGAGCTTCAGCTTTCAAAGTAAATATAAAGACAGTTAATAATGTCGTTAGTTTTACCATCAGTTCAAGCCCGAGAGGGAAACAGAGTCGTGTGACAGACACAGTGATGATGCTTGTATATATTAAGACAGCTGACTCCACTGTGATGTGACCCTGTCTCTCTCTCTCTCTCTCTCACACACACACACACACACAATGCGTTACTCTACACTGTGCAAAACTCCACATTTGAACAGTCAATAGCAAATACTTAAACTAATAACAAAACATACTTACAGCCGCTGATTCAGAAGCGCCAGATTGTCATAGCAAAGTCAGAGTTGACCCTTTTTTAATTTTATTTTTATTTTTTTATAAATAGCCTTTGTGCACAGCCAGCCTTGTACTCTCCTAGGTTCACAAAACTCCATAAAATGCGTTGCACAAATTCGAACATTTGGGTTGTGCTGTTCTGTTGTAAACAAATCTTAACAGTGATTTCTAATTGCATCTGCTTTCGGAAGACCAAATAAAGTGCTTTTGCTTTATCATAGAAACACACAGTCTCCCTGACATGGCTGCATCAACACTACTGCGGTTACTGAAACCACGCCTTCTTTCTTTGCGTGAACATTTGGGTGGCATTAAGCAAATATTTCCACATCGTGACGTAGACATATGGGGCGTGTTTGAATGAGGCATTTCAGCCCAGTCTGGAGGCATTTCAGCCTTCTCTTTTAGATAGAATAAATCCTTTTGTGGGAGACTTTGAGCTTTGTAACTCTGCAGATCTTATACATGCACAAACAGCTTCATAACACACTAAAGAAAAGGAAAAAAAGAAATCGCATCATATGACCCTTTAATATAACAACACATATGGCACATGAGAGAGTGGTTTCTGCGTCGCGATGAGTTTAACAATACTAGCTAACATATTTAATATTCTCCCATGCTCCAAACATGAACCAGCACGCGCACATATCATGTCTTCTTCAAAAGATGCAATAAGGGCTGATACAGCGGCAGCTGCAGCTCGTCTGATCATGAACGCGATGACACAATGGATTATTGTGATACACAGTTAACGATACAGACCGAAAAGTCAAAGAAGAGTAAACAGAAACTAACTGCCTTTATTCTTTCTGTTTTAAAGATATTTTAATATCCATTTGTCTGTATAATGGGTGTGTTGTTGGTCTGTGTTTTATTGGTTGTTGTCTCCCCTCCTCCCACTTTTTACACGCATAAAATGTGCAAAAATGTGACCTTGTAATGGTACCCTAGGAGATCTACATTTCCTGTATTGCACAGCTAATGCAACTAAATTAGCTCATCTCATAGCAAATACATAAAAGGGGTGTTAATTACCGCTGAAATTAGATCGGTTCAGAAGGGGTGGGGGTTGCGGTCTCTTATTGGAAGTGAAGGATGTTGGGTTTCCTTATTAGGGATCATGGTGGCAGTGGAAGTCATGCATTACCCTCCGAAGGATTTAAATTTTCACATTCATCCTGTCTGGATAAGTGACAGAGCTGTTGGGAGTCCGTGTGTGTGAGTGTGTGTGTGTGTGTGTGTGTGTGTGTGTGTGTGTGTGTGTGTGTTTGTGTGTGAGTGTTGAAGGGGGATAGGTGCGCTTTGAGCGGTGTGATATAAAAAACAATCGCTTCATTATTCTGTTATTATCTTAGGCCATGGAAATGTATGCGTGTGTATGTGTGAGTGAAGAGATACTGTAATGGTGTTTGCTTCCAAAGCCTAGTCTGACATTTCGATAGCCGAGCCAGAGAGGGAAGCTGATGACTAGGTATTATGATGCGTGTGTTAGGCTTGAGCTGAAATCCTTCTGTAACACCAACGTATGAGAGACACAGGCGCTATGACAACAAGCCTGATAGAGCAACCACTAAACCTTTTTGTCTTTTTATGGTGAATTTTATTGCAATGAATACAAATCACAGTGGGCCCTGAGTAAAGCAGAGACAAGAATACAGATCTAACATGAACAAAAGGTAACTGCAAAGTATGTAATCAAAATTAAAGTCATTCTAAAGATTCAAATATGAATCCACACTACTTTTAATCTGAAGCTAAATGTCACCTATATAGCTGCTTGAGTGTCTTTGAGCATGTGGTAAATGTGTAGCTACAACCTTCAATTTTTTTCTGTCCTGAACTTTAGAATGGAAACAAAATCTGTAAAATAGCCTTTATTGTACTTTCTAGTCAGAACATTTTGTACAGAGCTTCTTGACAAAACACTATAGTACACTGGGGTGAGGGGGGGGGGGGGGGTAACCTAAAAATGGTAACATCTAAATTAACTGGATTTATTCAAGTCAAAAATACCATGTAATATCACTAAAACAATCAAAATATATTTTATTCCACCAAAACTACTTGAAAAGGGTTAAATTACGTAGAAGTATCTTTAAATTAACATGAATAAAGTAAAAAAAAATAATAGTAATAATAAGTTACATAATAAAATTATAATGTGCAACAAAGACTTTTCACAAAGTGTGTTTAATGAAAGTGCAAAGAGACCAGGGGTTTCTCATTCGACGTAACTCGCTGCTAAACTACCATTTCATGATGCATTATTGGAAAAACTAGCTGGTCATGACTATTTCCCAAAAACGCAGGAAATTTGTCACATATATTGTTTGAACCATATTGGGTAGAACTGTTGTTAATTACATCAAGCAGATGGTGGAGTGATAACTTTTGCAAATTAGTCAGTTTGAGATCAAATTAATGTAAGATTATTGCTATAAGTAACAAACATGGCATTTGAGTACTGCTTCATTTTTTTTTCTGCTGTTTTTTCACTCTGAGGTTCCCCTGTGTAGCAGAGCACATACACACATTTGTTTTTGTTTTTTGTTGTTGTTGTTTTTTGTTTGTTTGTTTGGTTGATGTTTGGTACTGTCTGATCAAACCATGTTTCAGAATGAAACTATCACAAATTCTATAAAATAAACAAGCCATAGACTTGTGAGTTTAGCATCCCCATTTAACATTCTTTGAGTCAGGGGGCAAGATGATGTTTGGATCGGGGTTGATCTTGTGAAGAAAAAGAGTGGGACGATGTATTAATATTCAGTGATTTTACTCTTGACAATCTTTGGATTTTACACCTGTGGCAGTTACAACAATCAGTTTCAAAAGGCTTTGTTTTCTTTCTCTCTTGACTGTAATGCTATGTATTCACATTTAGTTCATTTTTGTGAATCACATCCCTATTTACTCACAAGTGACTATTGAATTACTCTGGCCATAAAACAGTTCAAAATAGTAAAATGATCAAAAGCAAGTCATTTTCTGTTCTTGCAGCAACTGTAAATAACACAGAAACCATAGTGACAGTTATGAAACTGAAAATCAGAAATGACAACTTCCATGCCACTGGAAACATCATTATTTTAATCTGAAAAATGCAGTTTTATTATATAATAACATTACATTATCTCTTTGTGTCTGGATTAGAAGTTTCTTCATATCTGTGTGTTTAAGAGGTTTCAGTCTTGCTATATTTTCTGTAACTGGTTAAGGATGTCTTGAAATCATTATCCATCATTGTGTGTCTCTCTGTGTGCGAATAGTTTTAATGGATCTAGGAAATCATTTTGTTCTCACAGAAGAAAATCAGAAGAAAAGAAAAAATTATTTTGTCCTGTCTTCCCCTTCATTACCACAGTTATAACATCATCTTTCCTTCAGACTCAATTGATGACAGGTCAAACTGAGCAAGAAGACTAGTGTTTCCAGATTAAAGGAATAATTCACTCAAAAAGACAATTCTCACCATTTGCTCTCCCTCATGTTATTTCAAACCAGTAAAAGTGGATTTTTGAAGAACATTTTGGCCACTCTTTTCTATACAATGACAACAATGACACGACAAAAAGCACCATATTGTCAGGGTTCTGTTGTGTGTGTCATCTGTTCCTGCCTCTTGTGTCCATATTTGGTTTGTTTCCTGTCCTTGTTTCATGTCATTATGAGTTAATTTGTATCCAGCTGTGTGTATGTGATTATGTGTTAATTACCCTGTGTATTTAGTTCCTGTCTTTTGAGTTTGATTTCGTCTGGTCTACTCGTTATTTCCCGGTGAATCCTCTCTCAGCCCTGTCTTGTCCTGCCTTGATGTTCATTAAATACTATTATTTGAGTTTACGTCCTCGTGTCCTTGTTCCTCCCTCGTGTGTGCACTGTGACAGAAGACCAGACCTAACCGTAAGCGGCGCCCATTCACCCTGTTTTGTTTTCCGTTTTCAAAAGTCTTTTGTTTTGTTCCAGTCTGTTTGTGCGTGTCTGTCCCGCGGCATGGAAGTCGGCGCTCGTTATTCCCGCCATAGCCCACTGCAAGTCGGCGTGGGAGTTCGGCGGGATCGCCGCGAGTGCCTCGAGTCCACTGGCCGCGAGCCCTTATGCCCGCCGGCGGGTTGCCTAGTTCCCGGGTTGCCGCTCCCCCAGACGCGCCGTTCGCAGGAGGTCACGCCACCGGCCCGCCTCTGACTCAATGCCCACCGGATCGCCGCTGACTCAAGCCCGCCGGATCGCCGCTGACTCAAGCCCGCCGGATTGCCGCTGACTCAAGCCCGCCGGATCGACACTGACTCATGCCCGCTGGCCGCCGCAATCCCTAGCCCCGTGGATTCAGTCCACTCGTCACGGCCAGGAGTGCTGTGTTTGTCTTGTTGTGCCCACAGGAACATTTTAATCATCATATCGGTCTTGTTCATGGAGACTCGTCTGGGGCAGGCGGCTCCTTGTTTTGTGGCCGCAGAGGCCATTCCAGCCGCCTGCCTCCCTTGTCGCAGATATGAAAGCGGTTGCTGAGGGACCCTGTGAGGGCCCCTGACTTGTCATGCCCAAAGGAAGCCTCAGCTTCCTAGCTAGCCCTGGAGGGCTTCCTGTTCCTGTGGGCTGTCCTGCCCTGTCCTTGTCTGTTTAGCCCCGGAGGGCTGTCCTGTCCTGTCCTGTTCCTGTGTATTTAGCCCTGGAGGGCTATCCATGTACTGTCCTGTCTGTTTAGCCCCGGAGGGCTCCTTATACCCCCTAACTTCCCCAGGGAAATTTGGGGGGGGGGGTAAAAGGGTTCCGGCTGTAGGGGCCGGGCCGAGGGGACCGAGGCCACGGCCACAAGGACCACCTGCCATGGCCTCCTGAGCTCCCTGCACTGCCATATGGCCTCCTGAGCCCCTAGCTACGCCATGGCCTCCTGAGCTCCCTGCACCGCCATGGCCTCCTGAGCTCCCAGCTCCGCCATGGCCTCCTTTGTCTGTCTGTTCCACTCTGGAGGTCCCCGTCCTGTGTTCCTGTCCGTGTTTATCCTGAGAGGCCTCCAGAGCACCCACCCCCCCTCCCTGGTGGAACTGTTACGGCGTGGGACACGCCTTCCGGGAGGGGGGAGTTATGTCAGGGTTCTGTTGTGTGTCATCTGTTCCTGCCTCTTGTGTCCATATTTGGTTTGTTTCCTGTCCTTGTTTCATGTCATTATGAGTTAATTTGTATCCAGCTGTGTGTATGTGATTATGTGTTAATTACCCTGTGTATTTAGTTCCTGTCTTTTGAGTTTGATTTCGTCTGGTCTACTCGTTATTTCCCGGTGTATCCTGTCTCTCAGCCTTGTCTTGTCCTGCCTTGATGTTCATTAAATACTATTATTTGAGTTTACGTCCTCGTCTGCGTGTCCTTGTTCCTCCCTCGTGTGTGCACCGTGACACATATATAAGCATCAAGTGGTCCATAACAATATGATCTCATGAGTATTCAAATGCACTTCTACATAAAGTGTCATAAAATGTACATAAAATGTACTTACATTTGCATAGACACAGAAACATATAATATTGACATATTTAAATAATCTAAAACAGAAATCATCAACTTTAAAGACATACAAAGTGTAATTTTAAAATTGAATAATTCATATTTTGATTCAATTATATTCAAATGCATTAACAATGACATTGTTGTCAATCACATTTATTAAACACAGTTTGATATCGCTTTGTTAAAGCAGAGTCACAAAAGTTTATGACCCTGATAGTTTAAGTGTCTTTGAGTCACTCCATCCAAAGCTGTACGAAAATATATAATTTTCTCTTACAAAGTTCCTCACCCTGTTCCAAATGTAGCATTTGATCGATGAGATCTGTCAATAAGTGTTCTGTTACACCATGCAGTATTACAGCATGACTGTTCAGGTCAAATTATGTAGGTAGTCTCTCCAGCACAGGAATTTTTATCTAAATAAAACTTTTCTTCCCAGTATCTTTAAGTTTCAGCTTCCTTCATCATCAAATGATGAAAAAGTCACTCTGATACGATTCTGTGGTGCCAAAACTGGAGATGTGGAGGTGTTTAATTTTGCTTAATGTAGTCAAAGCCTACACAGGCCATTCAACAGAAGGGCAAGACATTGACCCCCTTCTTTGAAGCAACATCAATTCCTGCTTCTTTTTTTTTTCTTTTTTTTAGTGATGTGGCTCTTATAAATCATTTAGAGATGAAGAGAGCAGCAGGTATGCCGCGAGCCAAAGACACTCCAAGGATTTGACCTTCTCTTCATTGGGATGTTCCTGGCCTTTCCTGGTGTTCTTAATGGAATGCTGCAGGGTTCTTTTCAATAGGATAAGAGGAAGACAGCTCTGATGCTGAGTTTGTGTGTCAGAGAGAGAGAAAGTGTGAAAGAAAGGGAATCACAGTGTTAGAGAGATGAAATAAGGAAGAACTGGAGGTGTGGGACCACTGCTGAGACAGAACCTGTAGAACATCTGTGCTAATTTCACCTTTTGTGTGAAGAAGTGTAGCTTCCGGCTTCCTGAGAGAAGAATATTCTATATGCAGATCACAGAGGCAATATTCCAGTGCTATGTTTCCCAAAGCACTAGGTAGAACATTAGTCATAAACAGCACTTAAGCTCTACAGCACGCTTCCTAAAAGCCCAGTATTCGAAGTAGCATGTTAAAATGTCTGTAAATTAACTAGAGCCTTGGGTCACTCGTAAGTCCATTACATGCCACTTCAATTGATATTTCTTGGAGCTTTCACATTTACTGTCATTATTTACTCCCCCTCACATTGTCTCAAACCTGTATGACTTAATTTCTTCAGTGAAATGCAAAAAGTGAACCTTTGAAGAATACCCAAGTCATTTGACAGCCTCGAAAAACTGAGGCAAACAAGCTCCAAAATGAAATAAGTACCACATAAAAAGTATTATAAAATCAGTCCATACAACAGTATGAAGTCATATGATAGCTTTGTGTGAGCAACAGACTGAAATTTAAGAATTTAAGTTGAATGATGAATAATTATTTTTGAGTTGGATATTTTCATTGAATCAGTTAATGTACTTCATAAAACCCATTCTAAACCACACTGACAGTTAACAGCCCACTGAATTGCAAATTTCAGTCTGTTCACCACACAAACTTAACATACAGCTTTAGAAGACGTGGAATATAGTGCACAAGTCATATGGGCTGCTGTTATGGTATTTTTTATGATACTTTTATTTTTGAAAACGTAAAAACTCCAGGCCTCTGTTGTCGTGAATTCATGTAAAAGATCAACTGATATTATACAGTCAGTTCATCTTGAGTAGTTTGAATGAATGAATGAATGAATGAATGAATGAATGAATGAATGAACTATGTTTGCCACTTGGATCAGTTAAGATAGATTGACCCTATATTCAAATTGTTCCTTTTACATTCCACAGAGGAAAGGTTATAATGACTCGGAATTATAATGGGGTGAGTAAATAAATAGAGAATTATCAATTTTGGCTGAAATAATGAGCATGACTTGTAACATTTTTGGGAAACTTTATTACAAAACTTCACATGAAAGAATATAAATAAAACATGCTTGTTGCTTTAGCAAAACTTTGATCGCTGTTATTCCAACATTTCAACATCTTTAGGTGAATGATTATCATGCCATGCAGACAAAATCAAAGCAACACTACACATACATTTGAGAGCTCTGTGTGTGTGTGTGTGTGTGTGTGTGTGTGCAGGTTTATGTGGTTTATGAGGACACAAATTTGTATAATGACATGGGTATGACAGAGGTATTACAATATGACGGTGTTTTATGAGGACACTGCCTATGTCCCCGTAATTCAAAAGGCTTAAAAAACATACTAAATGGTGTTTTTTTGAAAATCTAAAAATGCACACAGTCTCCTGTGAGGGCTAAGTTTAGGTGTAGGGTAGGTGTAGGGCAATAGCACATACAGATTGTTCAGTATAAAAACCATTACGCCTATGGAGAGTCCCCATAAACCACAAAAACCAACATGTGTGTGTGTGTGTGTGTGTGTGTGTGTGTGTGTGTGTGGCGCGCTTCTTGCTGAAGGGCATTTCCAATGCATCATTGAATTTGTAATTCCAATGCATCTTGAGTAGTTTGAATGAATGAATGAACAATGCTTGCCAATTGGATCAGTTAAGATAGATTGACCCTATATTCAAATTGTTCCTTTTACTTTCCACAGAGGAAAGGTTATAATGACTCGGAATTATAATGGGGTGAATAAATAAATACAGAATTATCAATTTGTCTGAACTAATGAGCATGACTTGTAACATTTTTGGGAAACTTTATTACAAAACTTCACATGAAAGAATATAAATAAAACATGCTTGTTGCTTTAGCAAAACTTTGATCGCTGTTATTCTAACATTTCAACATCTTTAGGTGAATGACTATCATGCCATGCAGACAAAATCAAAGCAACACTACACATACATTTGAGAGCTTCGTGTGTGTGTGTGTGTGTGTGTGCGCGCTTCTTGCTGAAGGGCATTTCCAATGCATCATTGAACCACTGGATTACATCCTTTGTGAGTCAGAGGAACACTTATGGCAAACAATGCTGGCAGTGGTGAAAAAATTATTAAGATCAGAATATATGGCTTGGTTAAAATTTAATAGGAAGTAACTGCACCCAACATTCTCCACAATAATATGAAATGCTGAAATTAACATTCCCCTTCCGTTTAGTTTAGAAAATGGGTCCTTTTGAAAGACTGTTTGAGAATTCCTTAATGATTTGTCTCAGTATATGTTCATATGTGTATGTTTATGAGTATATCTAAATAGATTAGAGAACCAAAATTGACTGGATCAGCGCATACAAAAATAGTAAATTAAGGCACATCTAAGGCTCATAACCTGGTCTAGAGTGACCTGGGAGCAAATTCAAGGCAGGAGGAGGCAACAGACAGGGCCTGCAGATTTCCCACCCTCTTAAGAGAGGTAATAGCGAGCAAGAAAGATGTCTTGATAATCAGGAACTTCTCTGATACTAATTCCATAGGCTCAAAGGGTGCAAAGGACAACCTATTTTGAACCATGGCCAAATTCCAGGCTGAAACTAACATGAACAGCAGGCCTTAGCCTTAATGCACCACAAAGGAAGCTAGATACCAAATGGTGTCTCCAATGGTGTCTAAAGATCCATCACCCAAATTTGCATGGTACACTGTTAGACATTTCAAAGGGTTTTTACAGTGTTGCCAGTAAGTTACTGTAATTAAGATTTACAGTAGCAAACTGTATTTGATTTACAGTTGCAAACAGTACTGTTTTACAGTAAATTACTGTAAAAAAACAAATTCATCAGTATATTATTGTAATTCATTCATTTTAATATAGATTTCATTAGATTTGATTATTTTAATATAGAATTCATATTATTTTTACTCTACATATGTACTACTGGCATTCAATTAAAACAGACACAATAATTACAAAATGTCAAATTCTTTATTTAAAACATTGCATGTATAACACTTAAAAATGCAGTCTTCCAACACTGGAACAGTGCATCTACACCATTTCTCCTGTCTTAGGATGTTTTGCAGTGCATTATGTTGCATCATCTGGATTTATCCTCACAAAGAATCTTCAGGCAACAGAAACATAATGGGGAAAAAAGACAAGCAGCCAAAGAATACATAGCCATCTGTAAAACCCAGGTGCTGCTCCAAAACATGACCACCACCTCTGCTCACCATCCACTTTGTTAGTGACAGAAATGTCTTCTCTGAAAAACAAGAAGTAGAAATGGCACACTTTTAAGTCAAACCCCATATAGGCAAACCCCATATAGAATACACAAACCTCTCAAAACCATAGTTATTCTCTTACCATGAATTATCAGTCTCAGGGTGGCTGGCCTGCTCATGTGTTTCTTGATGATTAATTGCAGTTTCCTGCAGTTGTAACACAAATACAAAAAAATGCAGTAAATCTTAAATTCCATTAAAAACTATAACAAACTAATTCCAAAAAATAGAAAGGCAGCTAGCCATAAAACTTGTTTAACTTAGCTAACATACGATTTTATTTTCTCAATAGGCTACTGGCCAACATTAACTACTAGCACCTGAACAAAATTTCACATTAGTTATCCTAATGTTAATATAAGATAAGCGCTGCTCGTTAAAAATAATTTTAATTCAGTAAATTAATTCAATAAGATGACAAAAAAAGTCATTTGAAACGACAGCGCAGTTTACCATTGTAAAGTTTGTTGCCGCCATGTTGATGGGTAAATGTTACTAGGTTAAATTGGTGTGCAAAAATCTGACACAAATACACAGACAAACGTACATATATTTTTACCTTGCTTGCTGGTCTTATTCTCTCATAAGGTGCATCGACACACAGCGCAGATGTTGTCCGGAACTCTTCCACTCTCATGGGTTCATCCCCGGGCAAAACCCGCGGCGCTGCCCCGCTGCTTCCGTGCATAGGCGGAAATCCTGGGGGGGGGTCGGGGGGGACAAGACCCCCCCCTCTATCTGAGGGTTGTCCCCCCTAAAAATATGATTTAAATAACCACGCTGTGTATTGTAAATAATGTTTTATACTTAAAATAATTGTGTCAGTAGTAAAACAACACAAATGCAAAGGGGGCAAAAATGCGTTTTAAGTTTTAAGGAGAGGAGGTCGAAAGGCACGGCGTCTCAGTCTGACGAGAACGCCAGCTCTCTTCCCTCTTTTCCGGCTACGTTTCTTTCGTCGTGGTCATACGTTCCAGACAAAGGGCTCTGATGCGGTGTCTGTGAACAATCCACCGGCATTCAGGAACTCAAAGTCCGGTTTGCGTTGCGCGACGGAAGAACCGATG
>JALXFT010000070.1:0-22626 GCA_023376895.1 Aspiorhynchus laticeps
ACACCACTGCGGAGAGTAGCACACACACACACACACGCACACACACACACACACTTTCACTGTGCCACACACTCACATCACTAACCACACTGTCAAACTGCCACAATTGACACAGAGTGGCTGTTTATATGCAAACCATGTCACACTCGTTAAGTTTCTGTTGATTCACTGGACGAAACAGGCTCTTCCTGAAGGTGCATTCTGTGCCGTAACTTCGTCTGCTTCAACAGCTGAAGAGCTTTGATCTGACCAGTATCATTTAAGGGTAGGATTGCGTATGTGGGGCAGAATATGACATCTTGTGAGCTCTTGAAAGCAGACAGACATCAAACGGCTGCAGAACAGTCATTAATTCCACTGCTGACGGTCAGACAGCCAAGACCTTGACAGCCCCAGCCCCACGTCTTCGTCACTCTGGGCTTTTAAGAGCAACACAGAACGGGTGTCTGGAGCAGGAAGAGTCTGAACTCCACTTTGATGGACTTCTATAGCCTATCTGAGCAGAGTTCTTGACTAAACTTGACAGAAAGTGGCAGAGGACTGCTGCCGACACTGTGCTCCTCAGATACATGAAAGAACATGTGGAAAAAGAGAGGAAAGGTTGCTGCTTCAAAAAGCCCTGTGGAGGTGTTTGACATGAGCTGTTTTAATCCTCCCTGATTAGAGACTTGGAAAGGAATATATTTTTAAAGAAAAATGGTGTATTCAAGTGCAAAAACATAACATGTTAAAGTGTATTAGTTTTTAAGCATGCTGCTATGTGGTTTCTTGGGTGTTGTTAGGCTGTTCTGGGTGGTTGCCAGGCCATTGACATGCGGTTGCTAAGGTTTTCTGACTGTTTTTGGCAACATCGCTATGAAGTGTGCTGCATATGTGTAGTATAAGGTGTTCTAATTGGATTATGACACATTTCTAAAGTATACAGGGTGGTTTAAAGGGTGTTGTTAGGGTGTTCTGGCTGTTTGCCAGAGTGCTGCTATGTGGTTTCTGAGTTAGTTATTTTTTGTAGCATCGCTATGTGGCTTCTAAGGTGTTCTGAGTGGTTTCTGTGTGGCTGCTTAGTTGTTTAAGTCAAAAGATCCCACCTCCAAATCCATAGGTCTGATCTGTAGATCTGGTTTAGGTCCTTTCTTAAATGTATGGGATTTTTTTCTTCAGTTTTGTCTTACACCAAGCTAGAATGATTGTTCTGAATGTTCTGAAAGTAATAGAACCTCTGTACAATGTCATTCATGTCTGTAGCACAAACAGTGTGTGAGTTCATTTACCATGTGTTCTTTAACCAAAAAATATGTGCAAAAACATTATAGCAGTGTTTGGAATTTATTTTTCTTGAAAACTGGTGGAATCCACTGCAAAAAGGACTAAAAACATATGGTCATAAGAAATGTCTGCAACAGATGGGGTAAAAGGTTACACACAGATTTTCCACACATGCATGCTCTCACACAAATAAATCCTTGCTTTGGTAACTTTCTCAGAGAAATCCCAGAATTAGACAGATGTGAGCAGGTGCTACAAGTTGGCACTGAGAAAGAGACTGACATCATATCCACTGGAGTTAATATAACAAGTGTAACTCCAAATATCCCTGATAACCATTCTCACAAAGATCCCATTAAAAAACTCCCATCTTCCTCTTTTCAAGAGAGATTTGTTTATGTATTATTACATATAGATGATCAGGGAGTGATAAGGAGGGCAATCTGGCAACCACAATGCACAATATATTATGTATTTTCATATATACTGTATACATACTGGGTAAAACATTATTTATTTTAGAGCTACCTTGCAATGAAGCACACAAACTGTCAGAGATGCTTTCCTGGAAAGTCTAGTATTCCTGCCAAATGCCCTGAGCAAACTCCCTAATAGCCAGGGACGATTCTAGGATTTTAATTTTAGGGGGGCTCAGCCCCCAATGAGGATATAATAATAAAAAATAAATAAATATTTACAAACAAATTGATTAATAGGGTAGGATGGTATACTAAACTTATTGCAGTATTCCTCTGTATTGCATAGATGGGTATAACATCCGAGTACTGAATAAGCCAAATACAAGTCTACCTGATCTCTCTCACACACACACACACACACACACACACACACACACACACACACCTGTTTACTGTACAAACCAACAATTTTACTGTTTGCATTACTAGTACAAATCTCTTTCTATGCTCGAGTACAAACAGAAATAATATTAGGTTCTATATAAATTCAATTCAAACAATAAAAAATATATATTTTTAAATTAATACAAAACACACACACACACACACACAATGTTTCAATCTCTGTCAATCACTCTGATATGCAATTAAAATGAGTGCACTGACTGAGTGCTGTCTGTCACTGTCTTTAATCATTTCTATGCATAACTGTATGGTAGTTAATACCAAATGCACTATAATATTATGTTCTATATTGAAAGCTAAATTTTTAAATGAAAATAGTAATAACGTGATCGTTTTCTAAAGTATGCGTTCATATGTGTTAAGGGCTTTCGCCGAAGGAAACAGCTGTGGTGTGATGAGTGGTGAATGCAGCGAAAACTTTACAGTAGATTGGAAACCGATTGCTCTCCCATGACTTTTTGTAAACTGTATTTATGACAAAGAACTGCATAGATGTAGATATTATAACAATCTATCGATAAACACACACCTTGTCCTCTCCTCTGTGCCACCGCAGTTTGTGGATTGAAGAACGCGCAGAAAGATGGAGAGGAGCCGAAGTCTGCTGCGTTTTCATTTGAAATTTAAAGGGGAAGAATCACAAGATTTTTAGGGGGGCTGAGCAGAAATTTAGGCTAAAGCCCCCCTAAAAATGGCCTAGCGACGCCCATGCTAATAGCCATCAACTAGTACGGATAATGGTGTGAGAGAAGGTTTATGCTGGTCTAAGAAAGGTTTGCCTGAACAGTTACAATGAAATATCGATAAATATGGCCAATGCATAAATGTTAAAAAATAATTACTTTTTTATGAGGCGCCATGTAGGATTTAAATCAAACTTCGCTTATCAATACATACATAAAACACGTGCATATACACCTATAAATTACTCACATATACATGTATACTATTGGATGTTCAAAATATATATATGAAATACACGTGCACACTAATATGAAATCCATACCAATACACCTTATGTTAGTAATGAATGCATATACACTTGTGAATAACTTGCATATACATATAACCTTGACGCATGCATACACCTATAAACACTCGATCCATGCATATACACCTACAACAACACACGCACATACATATAAACTCGCTGCATGCAGACACACCTATACATACTCGCATATACATATAAACTTGATCCATGCATACACACCTATAAACACTCACACATACATATAAACTCGATGCGCGCATACACACCCACAAAACACTCGCGCAAACATACAAAATAAAATTCACAAACGTATACAATTCTGATAAGAAAGACGCATGCTTTAGTTGTGTATATATGTATATGCAAGTGATTTCATATGTGGATGTGCGTGAACTTTTCAGTGCAAACGGAAGGCATTTCAGTGTAAAAGGAAGCAGCGGCACTTCCGGCGGGGCATTTGAAAATGCTTAACGTGGCTTAATGCATTAAAACAGTTTGAACCCACGGTCCCGGCAGGGCGCCGGGCCTGCAGGGTACCCGTCGGGGGCGGCGCCCTCCTCCCCCGGGAGGAAGGAGAGCACCGAAGGTACGTGTCAGCTCCGATACCTTTTGCCGAGGATGATCCTTCTTTCCCCAGTTACGACTTTTGATAGTGATCTTTCGAAGGCTCCGATACCTCGTCACTTTTTTTTTAGCGGAGGGGGTGGAAGGCCGCGCCGGAGCCCCCGGCCTCCACCGCCCGCCCGCGCCCTTGGCTGTCTCAAAGGCTTTGGTTTGCCGGACCAAGTCGGGCCACACACACGATAATGATCCTTCCGCAGGTTCACCTACGGAAACCTTGTTACGACTTTTACTTCCTCTAGATAGTCAAGTTTGATCGTCTTCTCGGCGCTCCGCCAGGGCCCACGAGGAGCCCCGGCGGGGCCGATCCGAGGACCTCACTAAACCATCCAATCGGTAGTAGCGACGGGCGGTATGCATGCGTCAAGTTTATATATGCAAGTTATTCACAAGTGTATATGCATTCATTACTAACATAAGGTGTATTGGTATGGATTTCATATTAGTGTGCACGTGTATTTCATATATATATATTGAACATCCAATAGTATACATGTATATGTGAGTAATTTATAGGTGTATATGCACGTGTTTTATGTATGTATTGATAAGCGAAGTTTGATTTAAATCCTACATGGCGCCTCATACTTTTTTATTAGTATAGCAACAAGATGTAAACAATATGTGTTAATAAAATTTTATTGTGAAAAAAATCACAGAGTATCCTTTTATGTAACGATATACCCAATTTTATACCCAAATAAAATTGCTGCAACACCATAAACCCTAAAATGACTAAAAGTGAGAACAACTTTACTGCTTAAATATTCCTTTTAACAGAAGAAATAATGTGCTTTTATAAAATGTTTGCTTCTAAATCCGTACATTGTTTTTGTGGTAATCAAAATGATGTCAACTGACCTTAAGTTAAATATTAAATCTAATATGTTTTTTTAAATGCCTTATTTGCTAAAATTAAAACTGTTTTTAAAAAGATTATTGTACATATACTGTATACATATGGTCTTGATACATTAAATAAAATAAAAACTTACTAAATATAATACATTATAAATGACAAAAAAATACAATGTCATCAAATACAATGTTACTTGGAAAACAAACAAGCAAAAACAAAATCCAGGTTCTTATGTTAAAGTGTTATTAGTTGTGTGGCAGAGCATGATATGTCATATTTCTAAACATAAGGAAGTGCATCTGATCTCAGTCAAAGCCAGACATCAGAGGTGTTTAAAAATGCCTTATTGCTCCATCATTGCAAGTCACGAAGCATCACAGCGCAATGACCCGACTGTACGGAGGCGTCATAACAAGTGTTGCATAAATCATTGTGTTTCTCCTGGCAGGCAGCAGTGTATCATGAATGATTGATGTCGGGCCCTTCTCCTCCACGTCCTAATGCATGCTCAGGGCTCTTTATCCTGAAATAACAGTTTTGATGACCCCGGGGCTGGGGGGAGTGGGGGTTAGACAAGAACACTCAAGTTGGGTTATTTCTGTATGAAATATTGATCGGCACTGATGGACCATTACCATGTAGAATAGGATGGATTACCACAGAGAAGAGAAACTATCTGAGGACTAGCGATAGAGAGACGAAGGGAATTAAATGGGAGATCTGACAGGAGAAAAGCCACCATGCTAATAAAAATACAGAGAACAAGTGATTTAGGGACAAGCAGAGATGTTAACTCATGGTAGGAGCCTCTGCATCCCTCTCTGTTTCCTATCTCTTTCTTTCCGTTTCTCTCATTCCTGCTAAATGCACCTGCTGCTGGGCTATCAGGAATGAATAATTGGCAGATCAGTTAAGGGCCAGTGTCTCTCGCCTACCCTGCGGTTTAGGCACCACATGGGTGAATATTCTCCACCTCCAGCTCCCGGATCACCTGCTGCTCTGAGCTGGGCTTGAAATCAAGTCATTCATGATACACTGAGTAAGATACTTACTGGTGGGGGATAAACACGTTCATGAACAAGTTATTGGAAATGTACTTTTGAACTCAAGTTGGTTTCATATGGTTTTGAAAAAAAAAAAACTTTTTCAAGTTTTACCTTTGTTACGGCCCATTTAAATAGGGTGAGACGCGAACGAATGATGTTAACGGGATTCCGACCACAGCCAACAGATCACCAAAAACACCACATAAGTTTAGATAATTTATTAAAGAAAAAATATAAAGAATGTAAGGAGCATTAGCTTCGGAGAGGCCCAAAGCCAAAATAACAAACAAAAGATCTAAATAAAATAAATATATAAATAACCTAATTACCAAGAAAAGAAAATACAGATGAACTTCCCTATCTCCCTAAACAAAACACATTGCAAAAATCAGATCAACATAAATAGCAGACCTCTCCTACGCTCCAAAGGATTTTCGTAGGATAAACAGAATAAATCACAAAATGAAAACAACCACAAACAATAACCACAAAGCCGTTGGTGATCTGTTGACGGAGCAGAATCCGGAGCTCTTCACGCCATGACAGCAAACGCCAAAATTGAGCTCGCCATGTGTTGGTAACACCGCCCTTTTAAAGTCACCCGCTTCAGGATCCACCAGTCACGTTCCGTGATGAAGAGCCAATCCCTGCACACATACACACTCACATACACAAAGCAAAACACACAAAAACTTCGATGCCAAGGATCGTAACATCCCCCCACACAAAGAATCAACTTCTAGGTGATTTTAAATGAAATCAAAAGAACGAGACAAGGCATCGGCTAATACGTTGTCCGTACCCTTTTTATAACAAATTTCAAGATTAAAATCCTGAATAAACAAGGACCAACGCATAAGTCTTTGATTAGCATTGCGCATTCGTGATAGAAAAATCAACGGATTGTGATCAGTAAAAATAAGTACAGGGATAGAACTTGATCCGACATAGACTTCAAAATGTTGTAACGATAACAACAGAGCTAGCGCCTCCTTCTCAATAGTACTGTAGTTTTTTTGGTGTGGTAAAAACTTTTTCGAGAAGTACGCTACAGGATGCTCAACCCCATCATCATCGTCCTGTAAAAGGACTGCACCAGCTCCGCTGGCACTGGCATCAACTTCAATTTTAGAACCACGCAAATAATCCGGAGCAGAAAGTACCGGGGCACTACACAACAAAGCTTTAACAGATTTGAAAGCATGTTGGCACTCATCAGACCACACAAATTTTTGGGAGGAACGAAGCAAATTGGTTAAAGGCAAAACCACATCGGAAAAATTTCGACAGAAGGCTCTATAATAGCCGGCCATTCCTAAGAAACGGCGAAGTTCGCGCTTCGTCTGAGGCACTGGAAAATCAACAATTGCCTGCACTTTTTGAGCAATAGGACGTACTTGACCTTGTCCAACTTGTTTCCCTAGATAGGTAACAGTAGCCTTGGCAAATTCACATTTTGCCAAGTTCAACGTGAGGGAAGCATTAAACAAACGCGTGAAGACAGTAAATAATGTGTTCACATGTTCTCTCCAGCTAGACGAAAACACCACAATGTCGTCCAAATAGGCCTTACAATTTGCAACATCGCCTAATATGGTGTTCATTAAGCGTTGAAAGGTTGCTGGAGCGTTCCGAAGTCCGAAAGCCATTACTGTATAATTAAGGAAGTTATCGGGAGTGACAAATGCAGAAATTTCGGCTGCTCGTTCAGTTAAGGGAACTTGCCAGTAACCCTTTAAAAGATCTAATTTCGTTACAAACCGAGCCGAGCCCACATTATCTACACAATCTTCCATTAAAGGCAGAGGAAACGAATCAGGTTTTGTAATTGCGTTTACCTTACGGTAGTCTGTACAGAAGCGATGAGACCCATCTGGCTTCGGGACAAGCAGACAAGGCGAACTCCAAGCACTTGAACTAGGAACGGCTAAACCATTTTCCATCAAATATTTCACCTCAGACTCGATGACTTTTCGTTTAGCTGGATTTACTCGGTACGCATTTTGTTTGATTGGTGAATGTTCATTCACTTCAATATCGTGTTTAATTGCCTTTGTTTGAGTCGGCACATCAGAAAACAGCCCAAGAAAAGACTGAATTAATAACACAATGTCAGCTTTCTGGTCTTCAGTTAAATGCAGCAAATGAGAATTAAGCTCTAACAAGACTTCAGAATTATTTAATCTGACACCAGACGCAGGCATACTTCGCAGGCATAGACCGTCGTCATTCGTGGCTGGTAATACCATAGCACTAGAGGCAACTGGGACAACAGAGCTTTTTGACTCCTCTCCCTTACCTCGAGCAACATAGCGTTTGAGCATATTAATATGGCACACCCGAGTCTTTCTTTGACGATCTGGGGTACAAATAATATAATCAGTGTCACTAAGTTTCCGATCCACAACATAGGGTCCTGAAAACTTTGCCTGCAAAGCAGAGCCAGGGAGTGGTAACAAAACCAAAACTTGATCTCCCTTCTCAAATGAACGAGACACTGCATCCTTGTCAAAGCATTTCTTCATTTTTATCTGAGCATTTGACAGAGCTGACTGAGCCAAGTCACAAGCTTTATGAAGGCGTTCTCGAAATGAACTAACATAATCCAACAGGTTACAACTGGACTTCACATCAGACAGCCAGTTTTCTTTTAGGAGTTTAAGTGGTCCGCGCACCGTGTGCCCAAAAACCAACTCCGCGGGACTAAACCCCAAAGACTCCTGGACAGTTTCTCGAAGGGCAAATAAAAGCAAAGGCAGTCCATCGTCCCATTCCTTCTCAGACTCCGTGCAATAAGTTTTCAACATGGTTTTCAACGTTTGGTGGAATCTTTCCAGGGCACCCTGTGACTCCGGATGATAGGCACTCGAAACAACGTGCTGGATATGCAATTGAGATAAAATCTGATTAAACAGATGGGACATAAAATTCGTTCCCTGATCCGTTTGGACGACCTTTGGAAGTCCAAAAGTAGAAAAGAAAGAAGTCAGGGCTTTCACAATAGCTTTAGCTCTAAGTGAACGAAGTGGTATGGCCTCTGGGTAGCGAGTAGCTGCGCACATAATCGTAAGCAGATAAGTATGGCCTGATTTCGTTTTCGGTAAAGGTCCTACACAATCGATAATAATGCGTTCAAACGGCTCACCGATAACTGGGATCGGTTTAAGAGGTGCAGGGGGAATAGCTTGATTAGGCTTTCCAACCATTTGACACGTATGACAAGATCTGCAATACTTTGTAACAGCAGATTTAATTCTAGGCCAAAAGAAATGACTCATCACTCGATAAAGTGTTTTAGTGACGCCCAGATGACCGGCAACATTATCATGCGCAACACTCAGCACCTGTTCACGAAAGCATTTAGGGACTACCATCTGGTAATGCGTGTCCCAGCCTGAATTATCTGATGTTGAAGGTGTCCATTTTCGCATTAAAACTCCATCTTCATAAAAATAACCAATTGGTTTACTCGCAATATCCTCTCTTGTGACAGCAGAATCTCTGCAACATGCGAGAGACGGGTCTTGTTTTTGCTCAGCAGCAAAAGTTGCGCGATCAATGTCAGCACCACCGACAGGGGACAGCGATGTAACTACGGACACCTCAGGCTGCAACGAAACAGGGTCAGAATCTTTATCAACAAGGAAACTGTCAGAAAGATCAAGGACATTAGGAAACTTTCGTGACTGGGCTCGAGTAATCACACATGCAGGGAACACAGTTAAATCTTCCACATCTTCTTTACTGGAGGCAGAAATCGCACCAAGCGGATTCTCAATGACTTCAGGAATGGGAAGTACTTTTCTACCTGCTAAATCGTTCCCAACAATCATTATAACTCCCTTCACAGGTAACTGAGTTCGCACAGCCACTTTTACGAAACCAGTTATCAAATCGGAACGAATATGCAACGTATGCAAGGGAACCTTCACAACTCCCATCTCAATTCCCTGCACTAAAACATCTGAGCCACAATATGTTTCCTTTGAGAATGGCAGTGCACTTTCTAAAATGAATGACTGAGCCGTTCCTGTGTCACGCAGCCAAGTAATAGGGACTTGGTCCTCCTCT
This sequence comes from Aspiorhynchus laticeps, assembly GCA_023376895.1. Taxonomy (NCBI): domain Eukaryota; kingdom Metazoa; phylum Chordata; class Actinopteri; order Cypriniformes; family Cyprinidae; genus Aspiorhynchus; species Aspiorhynchus laticeps. The sequence continues at coordinate 9,739 of JALXFT010000070.1, forward strand.
AAACCACTTATCGAAATCATACCTTGACCAGTAAAAGGTTCAAAAACGGAATCAATTTCGTACGATTCCGTGCCAATAGTTCGTACAAAACCAACACTCTTCGCTTGTCTAAACCTATTTTTTTTTTTCAAAGTGGGACATGCCGCAATCAGATGACCAATCTCGTGACAATAAAAACATTCACGAACGTCAGATAATCCTGACGATTTCGTTAATTTAGATGTTTTAGGTTTATCCGAATTCACAGAAAACGTTAATTCTCGTCGAGCAGGTGCTACAAACACATTTTTGTGCGTTAATACAAATTCATCAGCGCTTACTGCGGCCTCGGCGAGAATGGAAACTTTTTTCTCATTTAAGTACACCACTATTTTGTCCGGCAACGAATTTTTAAAATCCTCAATTAAAACGAGTTCACGAAGCTGCTCAAAATTTATCGTTTTACTGGATTGGCACCACTTATCAAAGAGAACACATTTTTCACGAGCATACTCAACGAATGTTTGATTGGCAGTTTTCGCATGTGAGCGAAACTTCTGGCGATAAGCTTCGGGGACAAGCTCATACGCTCTCAACACAGCGGACTTCACTTTTTCATAATTTAAACTATCATTAATAGACAAGGCAGAACAGACTTCCTGAGCCTTACCAATCAAACGACATTGCAACAAAAGAGGCCACACTTCTTTTGGCCATCGCAAAGCCACGGCAATGCGCTCAAAAGCGCCAAAATACGAATCCACCTCAGCCTCGCGGAAAGGTGGCACTAAATTAATCTGCTTACACACATCAAAATCGGACGGACTGGCAGGAGACAAAGGCAAATTCTGACTAGCTTGAACAAGAACAGGTGCGTGTCTAGAATCACTAGGCGGCCAGTGACCAGCCTGCGTCTCTAATTCACATTGCCTAAAGCATAGCACCTGTGTTGTGTGCTCTTGACGCTTAATTTCCAAATCAAGTTGTTTTAGCTGGATAGCCAGTTTTAAATCTGCCGTACCCAACCCACTAAGTGAGCCCTGTTCTCCACCACTCACGCCCTCACCTACATTCGCCTCATCACTCTCAAGAGGTTGAACTGCTGATAACACACCTTGCTGTACTAACGCCACTTCTATCACCTCACGCACTTCTTTTTTTCGAGCTGTTTTTGTGATAGGAATGTCATAAAAATCAGCAATCACATAAAGATCGTTTTTACGACATAAACCTAAAATTTCATAAGAAGGTTTCTGTCGAAATACCTCAATACTAAACTCCATTTTATATTACTCTCCCCGACACACAAGAAAACACTGCCAATCAAAATTATTAATTACAAGCCAAACGAGAAGGAATATACATATCCCGGACGAGCCCCCATTTGTTACGGCCCATTTAAATAGGGTGAGACGCGAACGAATGATGTTAACGGGATTCCGACCACAGCCAACAGATCACCAAAAACACCACATAAGTTTAGATAATTTATTAAAGAAAAAATATAAAGAATGTAAGGAGCATTAGCTTCGGAGAGGCCCAAAGCCAAAATAACAAACAAAAGATCTAAATAAAATAAATATATAAATAACCTAATTACCAAGAAAAGAAAATACAGATGAACTTCCCTATCTCCCTAAACAAAACACATCGCAAAAATCAGATCAACATAAATAGCAGACCTCTCCTACGCTCCAAAGGATTTTCGTAGGATAAACAGAATAAATCACAAAATGAAAACAACCACAAAGCCGTTGGTGATCTGTTGACGGAGCAGAATCCGGAGCTCTTCACGCCATGACAGCAAACGCCAAAATTGAGCTCGCCATGTGTTGGTAACACCGCCCTTTTAAAGTCACCCGCTTCAGGATCCACCAGTCACGTTCCGTGATGAAGAGCCAATCCCTGCACACATACACACTCACATACACAAAGCAAAACACACGAAAACAACGATGCCAAGGATCGTAACAACCTTAAATGGATAGTTTACCCAAAAAGGAAATTCTCTTATCATTTACTAGTTGTTCCAAATCTCTATAAATTTCAAAACACAGAAGATGTTTTGAAGAATGTAAGTAAATAAACAGTTACTGGTCCCTACTGACTTCCATCGTTTTTTCCCCATTCCTTGGACGTCAGTGAGGACCATCAACTGTTTGATTAAACAAATTCTTTAAAATATCTAAAGTGAGTACATGATGACAATTTTCATTTTTGGGTGAACTTTTTCTTTCCTTAAAACTCATTCCTTAAAATGTCAAGTGGTGTAACCATCAAGTAAAAAGTAATAACTAAATAAAAAAACAATAATTTTCCTTATACTTTAAATACATTTGAGTGTAATTTTTTTTTTAAAGTTCACTATTAAAAAATGTTTAAAATATATTTTCAAGGTCAGTATACTCACACAATATGACATTTTTCAACCTGTAATTTCAACCAAATTATCAGATATTTAACCTGTTAACCAGCCCCCCCCCCCCCCCCCCATATTGGGAATCACAGCTGAAAATGACTAACTAACTTAAAATGGTAACAGTTCCTGACTTCACACACAATTTTGGTGTCTTTGGAAAGAAGACCCTTTTGGCTTTACTATCCATCATCCAGAGTTGATAATGCTCAAAAATATAAAAAGTTATAGACACTGAAGTGCCTTGATTTTTTTTTTATTTCATATAAAACTACATGAAATCAGTCCTGGGGCAATCCAGAAAAGTAATGGGTTGAAAGTCACATGTCTCATGAGTTTATATTTCAAATCTGAAAAAGATAGCATGAAAAATTAAGATTCCTGCAACAATTTTTCTGAGACTATGTCTAGCAACCCCCCAACAATTTGGAAAAATATTTACCAAATGTATTGAAGAGTTCTACAAGCTATTTAGTCATTATACAAACTCCTGCATAGTTTTTTTTCAATTATAAAACAGAAGACAGAATCGTAGACATCGTATAACTGATTTATTTGAGCACTAGAAAAATACAATAAGAATAATTTGAGTGATGAATTTAAAAAAATAAAAATAAAAAATAACCTTGAAATGTCAAGTACATACTCTGATTTCCTGACATACAGATAGCTGCTCATACATCAGTAATCACATGCTGACGATCATTCATACAGATGGTAATCATACAGATGGCCGCCCATATAGTCAATAATCACATTATAATGGCCTTTTATATAGACCGCATTCACAATGATAGATATCAACAGTCAGCAATTACACGCTGATTATCAGCCATACAGATGGTAATCATACAGATAGTCACATTCCCCACAAAACACGTAAACATATATGAAAAATGTAAAAAAATAATAAAAAAAAAGTTTATTTGTCCAAAAAGCCGATCGCTAAGTTACATCAGATGACAGGTGCGTCACAGCGTACGTCACGCACTGTCACGAGTGCGCGCCAGAATTCAAATAAACAATCTTCCACGTATCTTTCACTTTTTTTTTTTTGGGATGGTCTCATTCTGTGTGTAAGCTACAAAACAGTGTTGTTTTGTTACCACCAAGACGCTGTTTTTGAGCATAATTTATTCCATAACGGACACAAACAATAACTGTCCCTGAAGAAATGAAACGTAAACAAAGGAATTACCATCCAAATTACAACATTGTTGTTTCGTTGGACTAAAAGTGCTCGATGGAATGTTGTTCCGTGGACCCTTCCCAGCAGGCACACAACAGGCACACAACGTCATAAGACGTTGATATTTGGTTAAATTTTGGTTGCGATGTCGGGTGACCAAAATTCAATGTAAATCTAACGTCTAATGTCAATGTTAAATTGATGTCCAATACCGACGTCAGCTGACGTTGAGAATTTGTTGTTTTTAGGTTGTGTAACCAAAATCCAACGTTAAGTCAATGTCAAATTGACGTCAAATATTGACGTCAACCCGATTTTCATTTTCAACCAAAATGCAACGTCTGTCTGACGTCATGTCCAACGTCAACCTGACGTTACATAGACGTCTGGTGCCTGCTGGGTTACCTCTCTAACTAAACCGGGATTTACAGCAGTGGATGCATTTGTGACTCGTTATCAGGATGAATCTGGTCTGTACTGCGTTTTTTTATACATGTTTTGATGTGTACTGCTTACACAAATTTAGCAAATACATTCCTTATAAGCTTTCCATTGAAAAACAGCGATCTATCATCGATGCTTGAGGCTTAGACCTTAATGATATATAGTTTGTCAAGATTAATTTTGTCCCGTTTCATTTAATCTATTCATAAACAATGACATGTGCAAACAAAGAGCGTTCAGTGCGCTGGCGTCCTGGTGCATGTTAACAGGTTAAAGAGACTTGACCTTAACACAGAGACATGAAGTAGAGGTCTGCGCGGGACTGTTTTTTAAGTCCCGCTCCCGCCCGCTCCCGCGAGGTTATATCCCGCACCCACCCGATCCCGCGATATATTCAGTCTTTGTTCACCCGCTGTCCACTTTGAATAATTTTCTTCCCGACCTGACCGTTCCCGCTAAATTTAGATCTCGTTTCCAGAATCACACATTTAAATTCCCTCTACTGAAAGAAAGAGAGATAGGCTAACAAATAAAAGTGTAGTCTGCACAAAATTATATTTGTTATTTTATTCGTCTTGTCAAGAGTCTTTTATTGACAGCAAAATGTTTTGCTGCCAACACAGTAGGAAAAAAAAGTGTCACAGAGAAAATAAATAGGCTATGTACAAAAATTGTATTCCTTATTTTTATTCATCTTGTCAGGATACTCAGGATACAATTCGTTTAAACTTTACAACACAATAGGAACAAGTGTTGCAGAGGAATTTTTTTAGGTTGTACAAAAATGGCCTATTATAATTGTATTCGTCTTGTCAAAATACTAAATTCGTTTAACATCTTGCATGCTGTAAACACAGTAGTTTAGAAGTTTAAAAGTTTGACCAATTAATACAATTAATACAGTTAAACAGTTTAAAGTCACTTATTTATTTGCTTTTTTTTCAGTAATTTATCAAAATATTTTAAAAGGTTTGCTGCATGATTAAAATAAGCTTTTTTTTAAAAAAAAGTTTTTTAGAGAGAGAGAAAAAAAGAACATAAGTCACTTATAAGTCGCATTTTATTATTTCATTCAGAAATAGGCCAACGCGAATTGCAAACATTATAATAAACACTGTAAACATAGCTAGGCTATTTTAGTTCCTCTCACTCCACATCAAATCCTGTCAATTAACAGTAGGCTATTTAGAAAAGAACAGGAATTAAAAATAACGACAAACAAAAACTACAACCCCAAATCAGAAAAAGTTGGGACAGTATGGAAAACGCAAATAAAAAAAGAAAGTAGTGATTTCTAAATTTACTTTGACTTGTATTTCATTGCAGACAATATGAACACAAAATATTTCATGTTTTGTCTGGTCAACTTCATGTCATTTGTAAATATACATCCTTTCCTGTCATTCAGACTTGCAACACATTCCAAAAAAAGTTGGGACAGTAAAGCATTTACCACTTTGTAATGTTGCCATTCCTTTTCACAACACTTAAAAGACGTTTAGGGACTGAAGACACCAAGTGATGAAGTGTTTCAGGTGTAATTTTGTCCCATTCTTCCTGCAAACAAGTCTTAAGGTGGGCAACAGTACGGGGTCTTCGTTGTCGCATTTTGCGCTTCAAAATGCGCCACACATTCTCTATTGGAGACAGGTCGGGACTGCAGGCAGGCCAGTCAAGTACCCGTACACTCTTCCTCCGCAGCCAGGACTTTGTAATGTGTGCAGAATGTGGTTTTACATTGTCTTGTTGAAATATGCATGGACGTCCCTGGAAAAGATGTCTTCTTGAAGGCAGCATATTGTGCTCCAAAGTCTTTATGTACTTTTCAGAATTAATCGTTCCATCACAGAAGTGATGGAAACCTTTGCCAAGGGCACTGACACAACCCCATACCATGACAGACCCTGGCTTTTGGACTTGTTGCTGGTAACAGTCTGGATGATCCTTTTCTTCTTTGGTCCGGAGCACACGGCATCCATTCCTCCCAAAAAATACCTGAAATACTGATTCATCTGACCACAGTACACGTTTCCACTGTGTGATGGTCCATCCCAGATGCCTCCGAGCCCAGAGAAGTCGACGGCGCTTCTGGACACTGTTAACATAGGGCTTCCTTTTGGCACAGTACAGTTTTAACTGGCATTTGTGGATGTAACTACGTATTGTGGTACTTGACAAAGGTTTGCCAAAGTAGTCCTGAGCCCATGTGGTGATATCGCTTATAGATGAATGACGATTCTTGATGCAGTGCCGCCTGAGGGATCGGAGATCACGGTTGTTCAGCTTAGGCTTGCGCCCTTGTCCTTTACGCACTGAAATTCCTCCAGATTCCTTGAATCTTTTAATTATGTTATGCATTGTTGAAGGTGAAATATCCAAATCTCTTCCTTTCTTTCTTTGAGGAACATTGTTTTTAAACATTTCAATAATTTTCTCACGTATTTGTTGGCAAACTGGCGATCCTCGGCCCATCTTTGCTCCTAAAGGACTAGACCTTTCTTGGATGCTGCTTTTGTACCAAATCATAATTACAATCACCTGTTGACATCGACTGTTTCAAAACACATCATTATTTAACCAATTTACCTCATTACTAACCCTAAATTGCTCCTGTCCCAACTTTTTTTGGAATGTGTTGCAGGTCTGAATGACAGGAAAGGATGTATATTTACAAATGACATGAAGTTGACCAGACAAAACATGAAATATTTTGTGTTCATATTGTCTGCAATGAAATACAAGTCAAAGTAAATTTAGAAATCACTACTTTCTATTTTATTTGCGTTTTCCATACTGTCCCAACTTTTTCTGATTTGGGGTTGTAATTAATTTAGGCTAAAACGAAACTGAAACCAATGTTGGGTCTCTCGTTCGACACAAAATCAAATGTTTCCGTATTCACGATGTATTTGAATGCCAAAATATTATTTACCTTTTATGTAGGCCTGCTTCACTCACGTTCCAATATCCACGTAAAACAAAATGTTTTGCATAACTTCACTGCGGTACGGTGATAACGCTTAACGGCACAGATTTTACTATATATTTAAACTGAGCAGTGTGGTTTTTTTCCCATATGTTTGACTGATTGTTTTTTATAATGATAATGAACAGGCTGCATTGTCAAGGTAGAATGCTTAACTGTATGTGCGCATGCGGCACTGGAGCAATCAGGGGCGTCATGCACTATTATTTTTGAGGGGGCACGAGTTGGGGGGGTTGTTCGGTCGTCATGTGACACACAGCAGCCACAACAACACTTATGTTTTATATATTTGTTCCTTTTTATTCTAAACATTCCCAAACGCATTAACTATCATGAAATATCTTGATTCTCACCTTTATAGATTATGTTTATCTATGGTGGGCAATGTCAAAGTAACCTAATAATGTAATCTATTAATAAACAATTACATTACATTTAATCATTTAGCAGACGCTTTTATCCAAAGCGACGTACAAATGAGGAGAACAATAGAAGCAATCAAACCATCGAGAGAGCAACAGTATACAAGTGCCATGACAAGTCTCAGTTAGTCTAGCACAGTACACATAGCTAGGATTATTATTATTTTTTATTTTTTTTTATATAAATATAATAGGTAAGTGTTAGTATTAGTTGGTCAGGTGCTGGCGAAAAAGATGTGTCTTTAGATGTTTTTTGAAAATGGCTAAAGACTCAGCTGTTCGAATTGAGATCGGGAGGTCATTCCACCAGCTGGGCACAGTCCAGGAAAAGGTCCGTGAGAGTGATTTGGTACCTCTTTAGGTATATTGGTGCAGCGCCAGTTGTGGTCTTGTAGGCAAACATCAGTACCTTGAATTTGATGCGAGCGGCTATTGGTAGCCAGTGTAACCTGATGAATAGAGGGGTAACGTGAGCTTTTTTCGGCTCATTAAAGACCACTCTGGCTGCTGCATTCTGGATCAGTTGCAGAGGCTTGATAGTACATGCGGGAAGGCCTGCCAAGAGAGCATTACAATAGGCCAGTCTGGAGAGAACAAGAGCTTGGACAAGGAGTTGTGCGGCTTGCTCTGACAGGAAGGGCCTAATCTTCCTAATGTTGTATAAGTCAAATCTGCAGGACCGGGCCGTTGTAGCAATGTGGTCTGTGAAGCTTAACTGATCATCAATCACAACTCCAAGGTTCCTGACTGTCCTGGAAGGAGTTATGGTTGACGAACCCAGCTGTATAGAGAAGTTGTGGTGAAGTGATGGGTTGGCTGAGACCACGAGCATTTCTGTCTTAGCAAGATTGAGCTGAAGGTGTTGGTCCATCATCCAGCTAGAAATGTCACTTAGACAGGCTGCAATGCGAGCAGTTACCGTCGGATCATCTGGTTGGAATGAGAAGTAGAGTTGAGTGTCATCAGCATAGCAGTGGTAAGAAAAGCCATGCTTCTGAATGACTGATCCTTATGACGACATGTAGATGGAGAAGAGAAGTGGTCCAAGCACTGAGCCTTGAGGAACTCCAGTAGCAAGATGTTGTGACTTCGAAACCTCACCCCTCCAAGACACCCTGAAGGTCCTATCTGAGAGGTAAGACTCGAACCACAGGAGGGCAGTTCCTGAGATGCCCATCCTTCTGAGGGTGGACAGGAGGATCTGGTGGTTAACTGTGTCAAAAGCAGCAGACAGATCCAGCAAGATGAGTACAGAGGATTTGGAAGCTGCTCTTGCCAGTCTCAGGGTCTCTGTAACCGAGAGTAGGGCAGTCTCAGTTGAGTGGCCGCTTCTGAAGCCAGATTGGTTGTTGTCCAGAAGGTTGTTCTGTGCAAGAAACAAAGAGAGTTGGTTGAACACAACTCGCTCAATTGTCTTAGCAATGAATGGAAGCAGGGATACCGGTCTGTAGTTTTCTAAAAGTGTTGGATTTAGAGAGGGTTTTTTAAGCAGTGGGCTTACCCGAGCCTGCTTAAATGCTGTGGGAAATGTACCAGTGTGAAGCGAGGTGTTGATAATGTGAGTAAGCGCAGGTATGACTGAAGAAGAAATGGCATGAAGGAGGTGAGTGGGGATAGGATCTAGTGGACAAGTAGTGGGATGATTGGAAAGGATGAGTTTGGAAACCTCCGTCTCCGAGAGAGGAGAAAAGGAGGTGAGAGATTGTGTATTTGTCGTTATGAAGTTATTATTAGTTTGTGGTGTGAGGAATTGGTCACTGATGGTTCTTGTTTTATTTGTGAAGAAAGTTGCAAAGTCATCAGCTGTAAGAGTTGATGAAGGAGGAGGGGGAGGAGGACAGAGAAGAGAAAGTTTTGAAGAGTGCGCGAGAGTCAGAACAGTTGTTAATTTTGTTGTGGTAGTATGTCGTTTTAGCAGTGGAGACATTTGTAGAGAAGGAAGAGAGGTGTGACTGATACACACTAAGGTCGGTAGAGTTTTTGGATTTGTGCCATTTCCTCTCTGCAGCCCTTAGTTTAGCGCGATGTTCACGGAGCACATCGGACAACCAGGGGGCAGAGGGGGTAGTGCGTGCTGGTCTGGATGAAAGGGGGCAAAAGTTGTCTAAGCAAGATGTTAGCGTGAAGCAAAGAGTGTCAGTAGCACTGTTTGTGTCCAGTGCTGAAAACTGAGAGGGTGAAGGCAGTGCGGACTAAACCATTTAGGATAGGCGAGACCGAAAGGTGACCTGCGGAGGAGCGTGTGCTATGTCAGGAGTTAGTGTGAGGTTAGAAGTGATGAGGAAGTGGTCTGAGGTGTGCAGTGGAGTAACTAATGTGTTGTCGGTGGAGCAGTAGCGTGTGTAGATGAGGTCCAGTTGGTTACCTGATTTGTGAGTAGCCGTAGTAGACACTCGCTTGAGGTCAAATGAAGTGAGAAGAGTGTTGAAGTCAGTAGCCTGGGGTTTTTCTAGGTGGATGTTGAAGTCACCGAGCAGTACCAGAGTACCATCCTCAGGAAAGTTTGACAGTAACACATCCAACTCCTCCAAGAAGTTACTCAGTGGACCTGGGGGACAATACACAACTACAAAGTGGATTTTAGCAGGGTGGGTAATAGTAATTGCATGAGATTCAAATGAACTGTTGCCTGTAAGAGATGGAAGAAGATCAAATTTCCATTAATTTGAAATAAGGAGACCCGTACCTCCACCCCTCCCAATTGTGCGAGGGGTGTGGGAAAAAGTGAAATTAGTGGAGAGGGCTGCAGGAGTGGCAGTGTCCTCAGGTTTGATCCAAGTCTCAATTAGGGCCATGAGGTTGAGACCGGAATGAGTAGCAATAGAAGGAATAAAATCTGCTTTGTTTAAAGCAGACTGGCAGTTCCAGAGACCAAATGGAATAGAGAGTAAAGTAATAGAGGACAGAGGGACCGGCCGTAGATTATTAGGATTGCGCTGCCTCCAACGTACAGTGCGTGCTCTCCGAGTGTTAGTAGTAATAGGAGAGATTTGAAAGCACATAGTGAGTACAATTGACTAAACAAGTAGATGAGAACAAGTTAGACAAAAAGTAAAGAAAGGGGAGAAAGCAATACTCAAGTGCCTTATCGGTGTCCTTGCTCGGTGGAGTCGTGCAATAAAAACCTACCTGTTTATGGGTGTCATGAGTCATGACATATTTTTAAAATGACTGACTTTATATTTTATGTGAATTTAACATTGAAAATTAATGTGAATTAAAACATTGCAAGTTAGCCTACTAACACGTTCATTGCACAGAAAGAGAGCAAAGCACATTTACATTATCAAAGAACATTTTCACTGACAGTCTAGAGTTCAAGCACTCTCAAAAACTCCCATTAAAATCATTGAAGTTGTTTACACTATGAAATTAATATCTTACAGATTCGTACACACATGAGAGAATTCACCAGAAAGAGGTATTCAGTCTGCGAGAAAGTGAAGAAAACACCAGCATTTTAGCTATGACTCATCTGAACACCTCTGATTGGTCATTGCATTCATGAGCTCAACAGCATCGTGTGTGATTGGTTATAATGCGCAGTGCTGTCAAAACGCGTCTGCCTCTGTCTCTGGCTCAGCGCCAGCCAGCAAACTCAGATTTGAATTTAGCAGCTGATGATATTACACGCTGAACGATTTAATCACGCTGGTGTGATTGTATTAAATATAGGAAAAATTTATCAGCTATATTTTGACTTTTGGAAGCTGCATTCAAAATTCACTTGGCTCAGAAATCTGAGGGGGCACGTTCCCCCTCACTTTGAATGGGCATGACGCCTCTGGGAGCAATCACTTGATTTTTGGAAGCAAATAGGCTACTCCTTTTAGTCATGAAGATAATCGGAATTGTATATATATATATATATATATATATATATATATATATATATATATAATATATATATACACACACATTAGAGCCAAGCTTTATTATGTTTTTCTCCACTCGCAGAAGCGCTGCAGGTGCCTGAGGTGATGTGATGTGATATAATATATGATCATGTGAATCCTCATGTTCTGTTGTTTGCTGCTTTTTGCGCATGCAAAATTAATCCCCGGAAAACAAATGTTAGTATTTTTAACGGGTCACAGACACTTATTCTTTCTAATTTAATTCTGTTCTAATTTAAAATAATCTTGTCAGTTAACGGTTAATAATCGGTTAATGAGCGTCGGTTGTCGGTTAGGAAAAATAACCGAAATGAACATCCCTAAAATAAGTTAGACATCTGTCATTTAAAATGATAGGCTAAGCAAAATATAAACAAAACCGAGTTGAACGTTCTTCAAGGACAGCGCATCCACACTTTGCTCCATTTTTATTCTGCTCTGTCACTCATCGACAACCTGCCTGTTCTGTCTGCAGGCCGTATATTCACCACTGGTAGGCTAGCCTGCTCTGAGCATCGTTATGTGCATGCTGCGCACAGACCTCGCAAATAAAACGAAGCACTGGTTCATGCGTGCAGCGCGTGCATAACAGTGGAGTACCAGTGCTTGAATAAAGCGCACATATGCTGTTCTGAAAGGACATCGGGAACGGGATATTGTTAGACCGCCCGCTCCCGTTCAAATTGCACCAGAGTTACCGACCACTGCCGCGTTTTATTCGGGAATTTAATCCCGAGTCGCAAGAAATCTGGTCGGGCGGGACAGCCGCGGGAATGCAGACCTCTAACATGAAGGTCTGCAGGAATTCCTCTCTATGGTGTCATTTCCTGTTTTGTTTTTATGCATGTTCATTGGACCACATTATTCTTTAAAATAGTAACAGAAGAAGATGCCAACTTAATTAAGGTTTTCTTTTCTATACTTTTTTTATTTTATTTTTTTATGATGACTTAACCCTAAAACTGGCAATGTGTACCACGTGATACATAGCCTACTCTTTAGTCTTAAAAAAAAAAACCTTCTACGTGTACTGCATTAGGCTAACCAAGACTTGTCATAGCACTTGCATGTTGTTGCTCTTTTGTTGTTTTTGATTGCTTCTAATGTCCTCATTTGTAAATCGCTTTGGATAAAAGCGCCTGCTAAATGACTAAATGTAAATGTAAATGTAGTCTCTTGTAGGAGGCACGAGGAAGAATTTTTCATCCAATAATGTTATCATTATCATAGTTGAGGTTGTTTGGATTATGGGGGTTACATCACTTGGTTCAAATTTTCTGTGCTCGTTTTGTCAGGTTGACCTAAAGCCAACACGTCCGCCCATGGGGCTGGACATTCAGAAAATTTAGAAAGTAGGCATATATTAATCTTACTTTTTTCAGCAAAAAAAAAATGCAATACAACTATTAGTATTAATTGTGAAAATTGTTTTGATACTGTATGTTGAAAAAGAAAATTAAGTCATATGTCGTTCGTGTTGTTTTTTTATCGCATTTTGAAATATGCGTATCTCCTGAGATACGTTGCCTGTTTAGGGTATAAAAAAGGATTATCCT